>JASDQU010370745.1:169027-187550 GCA_032191745.1 Picea mariana | reverse complement strand
AGCTTCCTTAAAAACATCTTCTAGGTCACTTGGCCCCACTTTCCTTATTTTAGGGTTAACCCACTTCTAATTTCTCCATTAAATTTATTATTGAAATAATTTATTTTGTATTCACTTTGAATTATAATACACTCATTAATTCACTTTATTATTTACCTTTTAAAATCTCTTAAACAACTTTGACCTTTTGGGGCTTCTAGATGACATATGAGGGTCCTCCAACTTCATAAGGCCATAACTCTCAAACCGTGAGGAGTTATGTGACGTTCCACATACCACCATAAATCGAATGCCATGTACTATCCATATAGAATAGTATTATATAAAAATATATCATAACTCATACCGTTATCCATCAAANGAGGTCTCCAACTTCTCATGGCCATAACTCTCTAACCGTGAGGAGTTATGTGACGTTCCACATACCATAAAAAATGGAATGACAAGAACTATCCATCTAGGATAGTTTAACTAACAAATTCATTGTCCTTCATCTCATCATTCCACAATTAAGCATGGGTTCTCTTACTCCGCAAAGTGTCTTCCCGTAAGGGCTTTCACCATAAGGGGACCACTTTGGAGTTCATCCATCTTTACTTCTTATCAACCATGACAAGAAAATAATGAGTCATCTTTACATCAAACAATATTGGGTCCATTACCCAAACCTTTGTGTTGTGGGGCTTTCTTCAAGGGTTGACATCAATGACAACCAACCTTAATCAACAATCAACCTTTGGAGGCTTATTGTAGTTGTCTTTTGGAGCATTTTGTAGTAGCTTCTATATTCTATCTTGGAGCCATCTGATGAGCATTCCAGATCGACATCTTCATTGTAGCAGGTTCTAATATTATGAATAAAATCAAATCTGAAGGGTTTTGGCTTGTCTATAATCTTGTTGATCTTGCATATGGTTGAGGTATGTTCCATTACAGTATCTTCTTGTTTATTGCTGCAACACACATATAAATCATCAACATAAACCCTAAGGCTGAAATCAAGAGGTCAACTTGCAAGTAAACACATACAAATAAGTAAATCACCAAAGTGTCTGATGAAATCCCACACTCAGTAAAAGTTTTAAAAATGCACCAAAACCGTGATGTTCCTGTTATATTGGCTTGGGAAAATTACAATCGCCTCAATTAGCAATGCAACATCTTTGAAATAAATGCTCCAACGCCCCCTTGAAACAATATTCTTATTATTTGAAAGGCTCACTTCTATGAAATGCAATGCTCAACCCATAGAACTCACTTGGAACATTACTACAACTTGAATGAAAGAGGTCAATGGGATTGATGACAAAGTCATTAGCCCATCAACAACTTTTAGATAAGAGCCATTCGAATAACAAGTCACATTGAAAATTTCAATGCAACATCACTTGTCAAAGGTCATTTGAAATAACTACAAGTCGAGGCCATAGTAACACATTTGAAAGATCAACACATTTCTCCCATTAATCTCACTTATCAAAATAAAGGGAACAAGAAGAAAATAAGGATAGAATGAGGAAGGCACTCAAATGAATAATGAAAATCAAGCAAAAAAGGCTAAGGAGAACTGCCAATGGATTTGGCTCAAGAGAATAAGAAATCAAAGGGGACCCATACTTTCATATGAGCTTGTTGAGGGTTCAACAAGTGTGCAACAAGTCACTTCAATAACTTGAACACTTAACCATATGTCCTTGCCCTTTTAATCCACAACTTATGGAGAATGTTTCTCTACTAATTTGTCTTTTGGGATTGCAATATTGCACTTGCACATGGATGCATGTAAAAGTATAGGCTATTTGCACAACCTAACCTAATGGTTTCAAAACAAGGTTTAGATCAAACCATATAGAAGAATGTCTCTCAATTTCTAAATTATCCCATAGCCCATAACATAATGGGTACAACAAATGACAGTTGTTGATGCAGGGTTTTGACCCTCACCAATGCACACTAGTCCCACAAGATAAAATCATCAATCTATGGTTCCCACCCTTTATTGGTGGGCCCTCTATTAATGGCACTCGTTGTCAGATTCATTTCTATGGGTTTATATAAATTTTTTGGTTTTCTATTTGTGTAAAGCAAAAACATAAATTAAATCCTAATACTAAGAGTGAATCTAAGAATTGGAATTGAAACAAAATGTTGCATGAACTAAAAGCATGAATAGTCAGTAACTGTTAATCCATAAATCATTTGAAAATAAATCAGATCAACAAGTTAGATATAAAAGTCCTAATCCTATTCTTATTTCAAAACCAAGTGAACAAAAACATAAATTGATGATAATATGAAAAAAAATAGTTCATTAAGATACTCTCACAAGAAAGAGTAGAAGTAACACATGAAATAAAGATGGCTCACATCCATGAACGTTTGTATAAGCTTTATTAGTATCAATTTGTTAACAATGCCCTCCTCCTTGTTACAAAATAACATGCATACAAACATGAGAACCTTTATTCTTTCCTATGAAGTTCTATTTAACAAAAAAGAAATTACCCTTGGCCTTCCATCTACCCCCTAAAATCTTCAACTTCCATAGCCTTTCGTCTTCCTAAAATTTCCAACTTCTAAGTCATTACATTAGACTTGTTGGCTTTAGAAAAACAATTATGCTCAAGGGACTAGGAAGTTGGGACTGTTGAGCAAAATTACTAAGTTGAAAGTTTCTTCAAATTGTTTCAACCATGCAAAAACAACACCTACCACTCTAGGCTTGAACTTACCTTAACTAATCTAGACTCGAATTCAAACCTTCTTTTAACTAAGTCAACAATTACATTGTTGAGCAAATCTTGTTGTTTTCAAGGATTCACGATATATTCATGAACACCAACTTTGTCAATAATCTATATGTTTTATGCCACACCCTTTTTTAGTTGATTGCATCGGTCCATCTTTTCTTGAATTTTTTCCAATGGAACAATATCTCCTTCTAGGCATAAGTGAGGTGGGGCACAATCATGTACTCACCACCTATCTCTGACAACACATGAGGGATGTCATGTATCATGCTAGCAATTTTTGTCTGTGAGCTTTGCACAATGGATTCTTCAAAAGAAAACCGAGCTTCTCATTCTGTGACCTCGAATTTATCCCAATTTGGGATTTCATCTAGGATGGGTGTGTATTTTTCCTTACCACATGGTACTTTGCATCAACTGAAATTTTCATTGATGAATTTCGACCATTGTTTGATCATTTGATGCATCATACTTTGTCATTTAATCCTAGAAGCACACACATCCATGAGGTACATGGTATATATGTCTTCTAGCAAGTTAGCAACTTTGACAAAATATATGTTATCCTCTGCTACTGTTATAGACTTGAATCTTTCTCAATGGCACCGCAGGGGAGTTAGTCCCCCCTCCACCGCTTTCTCCTCATAGTAAGGGTTCGAGATCTGGTCCTTCTGGGCTCAATCCACCCATTCTAGCCTCTATAAGAAAAGACATATCCAACACCATGGCTCCCCCCTAGGAGAAATCCATGACAGATTCCCAACTCAATCCACAAGGCAATACAAAGTGGAAACCGAAACAGTGTATACCGAAGGTAGTAGAGACACCAAAGTATGATATTCATTCGAATCGTCTTAGCGAGTACATGAAATACATGAAAGACCATTCATTAATAGGTAATTTCTTAGGCATCTGGCCAACTGAGAGCGATCTAGTTTCCTGGATCAGCTCTTGGTGGAAACCCACTTGTCATATTGATTTCAAACTAGGCTCAAAAGGTTTTTTTATTGTCATTTTTGAAAACCCCCATGAACGGGAGTGAATATTTGAGAATGGCCCCTATTTCTTTCGTTCTACAGGGTTACATCTCCGATATTGGAAGGATAACTTCAACCCTAACAAAGAAGATTTCTCCTTCGCCCCTATCTGGATTCGTCTCTATTTACTCCTACAAGAGAAGTAGGAGGAAGAGATTATAGAAAAAGAGACGAATCCTTATAAGAATAAGTAAATAAAGACCGTCTTTGGAAATATTTTTCAAGCTCAATGACTCCTTGAATCCCAAATGGAGGTGATTCATCAAAAAAAAATTTCCCATGGTAGATCACTCGAGCTGACTCAACAAGAAAAATCCTTGGTTGATCAAATCATGAAAAGGAAAATGCAAGAGGAGATCCTATGGAGACAAAAATCACGGGTCCAATGGCTAAAGGAGGGAGAGTGTAATTCAAAGTTTTTCCATCGCTCCATGATCCAACGTCATCACTCTGATTGCATCACCCATCTTATCTCAGGTCATGGTAACAAACATACTTCTCATTCTGATGTTGAGCAAGAGTTATCCTCTTTTTTCAGGAGCTACTCATGGAATCTCAACCAGATTGTTCAGTTGTTATTCATTCCATAGCACAACACATACCTCACCTGATCTCTAAGGAACAAAATGCCACTCTTATGAGGCCCATTTTCCTAGAGGAAGTAGAGGCAACTAATTTTGGTTTGGTTGTTGGTAAAGCCCTTGGTCTGGATGGCTTCACTTTGGACTTCTTTCACTACTGTTGATCAGTCATCAAATTTGATGTTTGGGCTCTTGTTCAAGAATCCCAAAGGATCTTGGGTGTTCTTCTAGCTCTAAATGCCACCTTCCTAACCCTAGTCCCTAAAGAGGAGAAAGTGGTTGACCCTAACAAATTACGCCCTATTACCCTCTACAATGCCATTTACAAAATTATCTCCAAAGTCATTGTTATGCGTCTCAAGCCTCTTTTTCCCACCCTTATCACACCATAACAGTCCAATTACATGGAAAGTCGCCAAATTATGGACAACATCATCTAAGCCCATGAAGTTGGCAATTCCCTAAAAACTACCAAAACCCTAGGAATGCTCATCAAGTTGGACATGTCAAAGTCTTTTGACAAGATTAGTTGGCAGTATATCTAGGAAATCATGATGGGTTTTGGATTTCACCATGATTGGGTTAGATGGATCATGGCTCTTATTTCTTCAGCCTTTTTCTCCCTCCTGATAAATGGCACCCCCCCCTTCATTTCACCTCTCCCATGGCATCTGTCAAGGAGACCCCCTCTCTCCATTCATCTTCATTCTTATGGCTGAAGGGTTGGGTCAAAGCCTCAAAGCTGCCACGACTGATCATAAGCTCCAAGGATTGTCTCTTCATAACTCTGTTGATCCCCTGACCCACATAACCAATTTGTCGATGACACCATGCTCATGGGAATTCCTTTTCCTTGGGAAGCTCGAGCCTTCAATAAAGTTTTAGATGACTTCATGAAAGCTTTTGACACTTCTATCAATCATCTAAAGTCCTAAATTTTCTTCTTCAATACTCCCCTTTCTGTTCAATTTCATGTTTCTTGCATCCTGGATTTTTCTAGGAGCTCCCTTCCATCCAAATATATTGGTGTCCCCCTACTCACCACAAGGGTTCAAAATAGCTCTTGGGAATATCTCCTTACCAAACTAAGCAAAAGGTTATCCAACTGGACCTTTCTCCCACTCAACATTGTGAGTCACTTGGTCCTTCTCAAATCGGTTCTCCAAGTGATTCCTCTTTATCTTTTCTCATCCTTGGTCGCGCCCAAAAAAAAATTCATGGCAGTTAGGAGACTTTAGAGAAATTTCTTGTGGTATGGATCTCAAGCCTAAAAAAAATGGGCCCTAGTGGCCTTGGAGAGCATGGTAAAAAAAAACTATTTTCAAACAAGAATTGTTTTTTGCTTCTCGATGACAACAAGGGTTAGATCTTGGTTAGCTTACCCGGAAAATGCACCTTTTTCCTATTTGTTTTTGATTTACCAAGATCACACAGGGCACAGGGAAAAGATCATATGCATATATAAAAGAGTAGCAACCCAGAAACACACAATATAAAACCAAAATAATACTCTGCAAATTTTTTTAAAAGGACATATTTAGGATTTATACCTCCGGATATGGCTGAAATGGCCGTATCTTGGGCAAACAGAAACCTTTTTGAGTGAAATGAAAAGCGTTATTGAATGAAACGAGCGCTCTGGATGCAATGGAACAATATTCTCATCCCAAAAATGTACGAAAATGGAAGAAAATGAAGATGAAGCAACTCGGTTTCACGATCTCGATCTACAACATGAGCATGTCTTCAAACAGGCTCTAATACCATGTTCGACAACATAGGTATTCCAACAGAGGATGAAAACCTTTAGTAACCACTCACACAACTAGATCAAATATCAACACATTGATGTTTTGATGTGGTAAAAACCCCTACGGGGAAACATCCACGGCCCCAGCCAATGCGGCCACTTGGAGCAGTTTATTAATGCAAAAGAAAAAGATTACAGAGATATTTTACAAGAGAGTTTCTCACAATCAATCATCGTTAAATGACTCTCTATTCTCTTTAAATAGAGATCATGGAGCAATCGAGTGCTAAGCCACAGATCAATGGTGATTAAGATCGAGGAGAATATGAACAATCAGATCACTCTATGCCGAGAACATATTGTGACCATCAGATTTCCTAACTACAAATGAATACTAATGCATACTAAAGAAACACACTAAGAAACACACTTTTCCCTAAGAACACATTAAACCAAGTAGATGTTAACTAACTCCTAAGTGTCTAAATATCCTAACAACTTTGATCCCTTTAAAAGCACTAGTTGACTTTGCCTAAAACAATGCTTTACTTAACCCTTTATCCATTGGAAGAAAGAGTAAAGGGGAAATAGGACATCCTTGTTTTAACTCCCTCCCTAGCCTGAAGAAATATAATGGTGATCCATTGATTAAAACTATAAAAGTGATTGTTGATACACTATGCATAGCCTGAATAATAAAGTTTAGATTGAAGCATATGTGGATAAGCATTAGCCTCAGATAAATCAATCTTAATATCTGATAGGATTTTGAAAAATCAACCTTAATAACTAGGGTATAGAACCTTTTTAGTTTAATAGAATGAAAGATTTCTTGGGCCACACGTACACCCTCGTGGATTTGCCTCCTAACTAGAAACCTAAATCGCTCCTGAGGCATTGTTTTAGATTGTAATTCCTTCACCCTTCTTGAAATAACTTTTGATATTATTTTATATATGAAATTGCATAAAGGGATGGGTCTGTACTCCTCAAAATTGGAAGGGTTGTCAGAATTGGGAATCAAAGCAATGAAGGTGGAATTAAAAGATGCCAAAATTATACCTAGAATTCCAAGATTCTCGATTACCCTTAGTAGATCCTCCTCCAATATCTCATAAAACCCCAAAAAAATTCTACAGGCCACCCATCTAGCCCAGGGTTCTTATCCTCTTGAAAATATTGTAGAACCACATGAAGGTCTTCCTTCGAGAAAAAATTAATCAAACTAACATTGTTGTCCTAGAGACAAAACTAGGAAAATAAGTAGCCATTCTAACCAACTCAACAACAATAATATTGAATGGATCATTATATAATTTTTCATCTATCTTGGTACTTTCTAGGATGAAAAATTGGAAGAATTAGCTTGCAAGGCCCATAATGGCACATGTAGGTGCCTATGGTTGGGTGACGATGATGTAGCATCATCTATGGAAAAACTAGCACGTAAAATTAGTTAAATTGCTATGGTAAATCTAACCCTAACTAGTTTTAGGAAAAAATCAACATAGAATCAGAGCTGGTTTCCTTTAGATAGTCTAATCGTTGGAAGGAATATCATGAGATTTACCTTGCCATTACAATTTGTAGCTGCAGTTTTCCACAGTACCATGCCGCTGCACAATTTATTTTGTCAAGCTCGTTGAGCACCTTTTCTAGGACGTTTGACCTAATTCCTTCACAAACAGGTGTGCCCTAACCTAGAACATCTCCATCTACCTTCAGATTGCAAGTTGGAGCACTTTTGAATTTTTAGGGTTCGTCATTGCTTGTCGGTGTTGCCAGATGGTGCCGCTGCTTGTTGTTGTTTGTCACTGCTTCTGGATGTATGTACTTGTATATGTTTAAACTGTATCACTATCTTGAGGGTGTTTGCATGAGAAGGGATATTTTGTCCAAGAAACAATCATAGATCCAGAGGGATCTCTGATCCAACACATTCATAGGAATAACACACTCTAGGTTTGATTGTTTTAATATGGCTCTAGCTGTTATGGCATTATTGTGATCTTATGAACATCTAGTTGTATTCTGATCTATTGAAGTTATGGTTATTATGTTAACCTATGGTCAAAGTTAAAGTTATAAGCTAACTTTAGTCAAAGTATTAGATTGATTAAGGTTGATATTTTAGAGTTTATTTGCATTATATTCTCTAACTCATATTTATGTCAAGAAAGCATATTGTCTTAGTGCAGGGGACATGTTGGAGAGAATTCTTGTCATCTTGAATGAAGGAGACTCGGAAGAAAAACAACAACAATCATTCTTGGAGACAAGACTCTAGGTTCCATGTTTGATTGATTAAATTATAACACTATAACTATGTCAATAGTCTTTGAAAGATTCTATTACTGCTAGGTACAATAAATACTTGGTAGCATATGAGTACTATTGATATAAATGCTTATTGTACTTGTTTGCAAGATGAACTAACATCTCCTCTAGGAGATAATTCTTGTTTTTCTTCCAGGTAGGTCACGTTGGTAAAGCTATGATGATTACCATGAAATTGTCCTTCATTCTTTTTACCATAGATATGTTCTTATGAAAATGCTATTATATTGGAAATAATTTTGCTCTTGTTGTTCTTTTCTTGGGAAGGTTATCTTACAAATTCCATGGAAGTTACCATGGATATGTACGTGTTCCAGGAAGGTTACCACAGAATTAGGTCACCGGTGACAGCTCTGAGAGGGAGCTACAGTGATAGTTGCAGAAGGCAACATATTAGATAGCCTCCAGTTTGAGACATGGAGCAGACTGACAACCAGGAAGAGCTTGTTTCCACCTAGCGACAACAAAGCCAAAGAAGTTTTGGAGATCGTGCACTTAGACATGTGTGGACCATTGACAACCACTTCACCTAGTAGGTATGTACATTATGTTTCATTTATTGATGATTTCTCGCATAAAAATTGGATCTATTTCTTGAAAACAAAAAAGTGAAGTATTCATCAAGTTCAAGGAATTCAAAGCCCTTGTAGAAAATATTTCTAAAAATAAGAGAAAGACTTTGAGGTAATATAATGGAGGAGATTTAACATCAGGTGAATTCAAAGCATTCTGCAGAGAAGTTAGGATTAAGAGGGAGCTCACTACTCCCTACAATAATCAACTGAATGGTGTAGCAGAAATAACGAACCGAACGATGACAATTGTAGGTAATGGCATTGTACCAAAAGAGCATGTTCTAGAGAATCATGACATGATAGAACCAAAAATACCTACAAAAATGATTACAAAGAAAAGACGACCAACTTGGGCTTGTGAGATTATTCAGGATGCCAAGAAGTATGGTGCTCCAGATGGATCTTTCAAAGAAAGAAAGAAACCTCGATCATATTCTAGTTACGTGGCATTGCTATGTGATATCATTGATGTTGAGCCTACCCGTTATGAAGAGGCTGCAGAGAAGGAAGTATGGAAGGATGCCATGATTGAGGAATACCAGTCCATCATTAAGAATGATGTTTGGGATGTGGTTCTGAGACCAAAAGATAATTAGTTGTGAGTTCCAAATGGATCTACAAGATGAAACACTCAACATATGGCAACATCGAGAAGTACAAGGAAATATTTGTGGCTCTTGGGTTCTCCCGAAAAGAAAGAATAGATTACGAGGATACATTTTCTCATGTCCCAAGATACACTTCAATTAGAAATACACTTGTGATAGCTGCAATAATGAAATGGAAGATACATTAGATGGGCGTGAAGACAACTTTTTTTGAATGGTGTAGTGGAAGAGGAAGTGTACATGGAGAAACCACAAGGATTAAAGACACATGACAGGAAGACACATGTGTGAAGATTAAAGAAAGCCTTTTATGGATTGAAACAAGCACCTAGGGCATGGCACGGTAGAATTGACAACTGTTTGATGAGCTTGGGTTTTACAAAGAGTAAAGAAGATCCTAACCTTTACTACAATGCTGATGATAGTGGACCAGTGATATTGTTGTTATATGTGGATGACCTTTTTCTAACAGGGGATGAGAATCTCATCATTGAGTGCAAGAGAAATATTGCACCAGATTTCGAGATGAAAGACCTTGGTATGATGCATTATTTCTTGGGTCTAGAGGTGTGGCAGAAATCAAACGTTATTTTCCTTAGCCAAAGAAAATATGCGGTAGAGATATTGAAGAGATTCAAAATGATGGATTGTAAATCCATGCCCACACCGATGGTGATGAACCTGAAGTTATTGAGTGATACTTCTTCAAAGACAATGGATGTCACCATGTACAGAAAGATGATTGGTTCGTTGTTGTATTTGACGAATACTAGGCCACATATATGCTTTGTGATGAACACTTTGAGACAATATATAACCAAGACGTGTTCATTTGATTGTGGCAAATCACGTATTAAGGTACCTGAAGGGTACAATAGACTTTGGACTCTGATATGTTTCATATTGTAAGATAAGACTGCAAGGCTATGATGATTCATATTGGGCCAGTAGTGTCACATATCAGAAGAGTACATCAGGATGTTGCTTCAGTTTGGGGTCAGTTATGATTGCGTGGCTCAGTAGGAAGCAGACTAGTGTGGCACTCAATACAACCAAGGAAGAATATATAGCAGCATGTTCAGCTAGTAGCAAAGTTGCGTGTCTTCAAAAGTTTCTTGCATGAATGTTTGATCTCGAGTTGCAGGTGACTTGTAATTTTTGTGACAACCAGAGTTGTATACAATTGTCTGAGAACCCTGTGTTTCATGAAAAGTAAAAGCATGTCAAGATCAAGTACCACTATATCCTAGATATGGTGCAAAAGGGAACTGTGAAGCTCCATTATATTGGTACAGACAAACATATATCCGATGTGTTGACCAAGCCTCTATCGAAGACAAAGTTTGAGTATTTTAGGGACAAGATTGGCATGGTCTAGAAGGACTTCCCTTATAAGAGGCAGTGATGAGTTACATATGTGATTCCAAGGGTAGTAGTATGCAGAGTGTGGAAGCAATGGGTAGTCATTCACGATCACATTACCAATTGTGGCACTAGTTAGCATGACCTCACACAAGGTCAGTAATATGCCAAGCCTTCAAAGCTGGCAGTTTCCTAGCTTTTCAAGTTGGAGGGACAACTATGAGTGTGGTTGGAGGTGTTTCCTAGCTCTATGCTAGATGGGTAGTGTGTGTGCACTATATCGCCTAATCCTTGTGGTTAGATTCATGATCATTGTGGATCAGATGCCTCGTGTGCCAACCAGAAGGGCTAGTTTTAGGGCTAGTTGTCTAGATTTTGTGTGAGCTAGACGGATGTGATAGTTTCCTAGTTCTGTGTGAGCTAGATGAAGTCCCGTAATGACATAAGGTTCAAAAGGAAGCCGAGATCCATAAGGTCCGAGAGGACGATGAGGTTGTTCCCACTAGAGAGATGTTACATGTGTTGATGAGGCCTCAGATGCATGATTGTGACATGACCATTAGATAAGTCTATGTGTGACTATGACAGAGCCAATGTATGGATATGGTGGTGAATGTGATGTATCGATTCATTATATATTATGTGTGTGACTATGACATAGCATGTTTGTCTATGATGGTGATACTTGTGACATGATCTATTTGATCATGAGATATCATGTGTGGTTGTGGTGATGCTACCTGTAGACCGGTATGCAATACCATGTGATTGGTGGTAGTCTTGTACATGTCGTTTGTAATGGATGGATGTGATTGAGACTATTAGATGAAGAACATCATGGATAATACTCCCTAGCTAAGAGGGAGTGTTGATGTTACAAAAATTCTAGGGATGTATAGATTCATGGAAATTCAACAAGTAAATGGTCCAGAGTACAAATGCATACAGAAACAATATTGAAGACCATGCCAAAAGAATACCTTCCTTGCTAAGAGGGAGTGTTGAAGTATTATGTAGTTGCGGAAGATATTCTTATTTTATTTGATCAAGTCAAAAACCTAAAAGAATAATGCTAAAGTATATTTGTAATGTCGGCTCATGAAAATAATTATTATTATTATTGTACTTGTAATATGAGAAGTCGACCTTGCTAGAAAAAGTCAAAGTAAATTATATTTTCCAAAAAAGGCAGGTCGACCCTATGAGAAAAGTTCACTGGCAAAATAAGTATAAATAAGGTGACACCTTACTCATTTGGTGATCACAACTCACTCAACTATAGCCCAATTTTGGTGGAGAGTTGTAGTTGCAACTGCAGCTACATGAGGAAGGATCAGACACATCTCTTGGTCTTGGTTGGTCTCCCTCACATGTGCTACCTTGCTAGGGTAATGTGCTAGGGTTTTGATTGTGCCTTGGTGTATCTCTTGGTGTATGTCTTGGTATAATACTTGGTGTATCTTCTGGTGACAAGGCACAAGTCTAGTAGCAGGGTTTCCCTTTGAGTAGAAGGGTTATTTGGGATATTTCTCTCTAAGAGAATATTGTACTGACACTATACTTTGTTGATGAATCTATAATCAAGAAGTTCTGCTGGGTTTTCTTCCCCAAGAGGTTTTCTCAAGATAGATTGTTGTGTGTTGTGCTCGGGGGGTGGCACATGTAGGTGCCTATGGTTGGGTGACGATGATGTAACATCGTCTATGGAAAAACGAGCACGCAAAAGTAGTTAAATTGCTATGGTAAATCTAACCCTAACTAGTTTTAGGAAACATTCAACAAAATTTGACCCAAATCATCACTGGTTTAGTATCTCAACCCTTTCTAGGTAAAAACACAAATTCCATGGTCTCAAAGCCAAGTAAGTAGAGTCTGAAAACCATCACATCTATAGAATTTTTGGAGTATCTTCTTCACTTCCGAATATGAATCCAATCTAGCCTCTGGGACTAAAATGGAAAGCCAACCCATACCCTAAAAGAGGTTGCCAAGAATATTAGATCCAGTTGTTCATTTACCAAAAACTGATCAGTCGAGTGTGAAACCACCCAATCACTACCTTTCCCATGTAAACAAAAACTTGATCAACTCTAATATCTTCTCCAAAGGTCATGGTAACTTGAGAATCTTACTTCTTCACCACTGTCTTTTTCTTCTTCACCTTTTTCCCCTTGATTGGCTTCATAGAGTTTCGAACCAATCTCGCACCAGAAAGGAAATCAAAATTCAAGTTCCTACCAATATATCCCGAGCCCTGAAATTAATTAAAGGAGGATGCAAATTTGGATTCTTTGTCTATAGGAAACATTGAATCAACATGAAAAACACCAAGAATCGTGACCATAGTCTCAAGAGATCCCTCATTAAACTTCCTCAAATTTGCATAGATAGAAAGACATGCCTCATTAACTACAACATGTATTACCTTGAAGTCTACTTGCTTGATAAAAAGTTTAGAAGTGAGCCCTGCTAGATGATTGTCCTCATAAGCTCTAACAAAGCACTTTTCCCTAATGAGGACTTTGACAACTATACCAACCAAGAATTTCTCGGATTTGAAACCCTTCTGACTAAATTTTGTGTGGGAGGAATAATACAAAGAATTTTATCCCCCATGGTTCTCCTCCCCTACTTTTACCTTAGGTAAAAGGGGAAATGGAGACCTCCTAGCCCTAGAGAGATATGTATTTTGGCTAATATTGACAAAAATTTGAACCCCTTCAAAGGGATCTTCAAAATGGTCAACTAATTCCTCTTCAGCCATAACACTTCAATGTCCTCATAAATTTTGTTATAATTCTTTATGTTTTTGCAATTTTTTGTTTGTTTGAATATTATAATGTTCTTTATGTTATAATTTATATCAAAATGTTCCAATTGAATGAAAAAGAAATAAACATCATGATAATATGAAAATTTTCACCTTTTTTTAGAAGTGTACTAATGATATAGAACAATGCATGGAATATGTAGTAAAAAATGGATTGAAAACACAATTCCATGATAAATTACAATGCTAAGAATTATAAAAGATTATGAAATATCTTACACAAAATGTATAAACATTTTGGTTTAGAAAAGTCATGCTCTTCCTACAACGGGAACTTGCTTTGTGATTCCAAGGGAAATGAGAGGTGGTTCAACAATGAACATTCAACTACATAGATGTGTAAGAAGCACACAAAATAGAAGCAAGTTATGGTTGTTTTGAATACTCTGAATATGAAAGTTTAGACTTTACGCAAGCATCCAATTAAGTAAAAATGAATTACATCAATCTATATTTTGATTTTATCAATTGAATTTTAGTATATACTTATATCATGAACATTGGATTTGTAAACCACATCCAAATCCATTTATCCGTTATTTCCTAAGTGCAAACATAGAATTTCAGGCACTTCACCCATTATATATGATATTTATGCTATAGTATTGCATTTTATAATATGTACTTATATTCCTATTAATGTTGGTATTTGGAACATTTGAGGTTCCAAGGGTTTGAAACACTTTGAAACACGTTGAGAGAGATATCTTTCTATAGCTACAAAGTTAAGGACATATTTTTTCCCCTTAAAATTCTATAGCTAGTTAGCACTTGTTTTGACATGCATACTTTTCATTAGATACAACATTTGGAATCTCATGTTACTTAATAGCTAGAATGTGCTTAATTGTCACATTTTATAGTATCCTTTTATTTTTTGTTTTACTATTTAGGAACATATTATCATTAGCTAAAGTCATGTTTGTAGGTTTTTGAAGTTTTTAATTCTCTCTTTTTTATGGAAATAAAAAAAAGTTTGTGGGATACCCTATAGTACAACAAGGTAATTGGCACATTGTTTATTTGTATTGGGTCATAAAATGACATTTATTTGATGATGGTTTATCATTTGACTGGAATCTTTCGTAGGATACAAAGTTGTAAATCTTGAGCATGAGCATTAATAGTCCTTTTGTCCATTATTTTTTTAAAGAAGTTGATACAGTTTTGTTCATAAATGCAGCTCTATAAAAATTCTTCTACTGTTTTAAAAGACATTGTGTGGACATATGAGGTGGACGTGATAGATGAATAGTTGCAACTACAAAGGTAGGAAGGACCATTGGAGTTTCAACATGATCAATGAGGACACGATGTCCTCATTGATCTGTCCTCATTGATCATGATTACTATTTATTGATTGAATGGTGTTTTGCATTGCAATTTCTTTCATAAAGAACTAAGTGCACAATTCATTTAGTTGTGAGATGAAGTTGTTTTATGCATTTTATGTGTGGGTATTTGATACATTGATTCCAAAATGTATGATAACACAATGATATGAAAATTTCCTCATTTGTGCAATGTTATAGCAACAAAGAGTCTCATTATATTTATTGGTGCATGGGAACATATGGATGAGTTTGAGGCTTTTGATGTGAAGCCATCTGTTAATAGAATTTTAGTTACAAAACCCATTCCTTTTCCTTTTTGTTTAATATCTCAGGTGGCTAATGTTAATTCCATTTTCCCAAAATATTACACTTATGATGGGTCTTAATTTGTTTTGTTGACAATGTTGTTAGAAGTAATACACTTTCTTTATTTGATTTAGACTTTATTTTTTATGATAAGAAATGAGAGATTGGTCGGGTTTTATGGATAAACTTCATGAAGTTTTTCTTATGTAGATGTTTTTGTTTTTGGAAGTGCCCATTATTGCAGAGAGGACATGCACTCTAAGAAGGTGATAAAATTAAAGTGTTAGATCCATATGACGATGTTGTTGTCAACATTGGACAAATTCATTCACTTTCTATAATCCATGGAGTGATATTGAGTCTTGAAGATGGTAATGTCATTATTATTAAGGTCACGAGTAACATCCCTATTCTACATGAAGATAAACTTGATGGATGGTATTGTTGTCAACATTGGAAAAATTCATTCACTTTCTATAATCCATGGAGTGATATTGAGTCTTGAAGATGGTAATGTCATTATTATTAAGGTCATGCGTAACATCCCTATTCTACACGAAGATAAACTTGATGAATGTAAACATTTGAAAGAGAAGGAAGAAAGTTTCACACATTGGATTTTGAAATGATTGGAAAATATGTAGATGTTCTTATCTACTTGTTTAGTTTGAGACTACAACCGGCTTGATATTGTTGAGTTTATGTAAACAATATTTGTGTACTAATGGATTAGTTAGAAATTTAATGTATTTGAATTTCCACACACACTTGTCCAGATGTTTGTACTTGATTAAGTATAGTATTGTTTAATGCAACTTTAAATATATATAATTTAATCTTTTTATAATTCACATGTATGACACTTGATTTTATATTAAATATTGTTGAATACAAGTTTACATGTTTATAGCTTAATCTCTTTCCAATTCACATGATCATTCACATATATGGTAGGTATAAGTATTGTTTAAGTATATAATTGTAAATATTTATTTGATTGATATTGGATCAACATCAATACTGTATAATGAGCTACATAAATTCATGGAATTACATTATATAAATTTATATTGCATTTAGGATTTTGAAAAGATTTAGCGTAAACCTTGCCAAGGAAATAAGGTCTTATGTGACATTCTCCCAAATGAATTAAAAAAAAAAAAGAATACAAAACTACTAAACTATATATATGTGTGTGTGTGTGTGTGATATTATTAATTTAGTTATGTTATAAAGGTACTCACCTAGTGTTTTAGCCAAACTAAATATACTAGTAAAACATATCAATGCCTAATTAAAACTAGTAAATGCACTATAAAATGATAACATTAATGACTCGTTAAATTGGTAAATATACTACAAATTGAAAGCATTTAATGGCTCATTAAATTAGTAAATATACTACAAATTGATTATAATTAATGACTAATTAAACTAGTAAATATACTACAAGCTAACGAATCAAGTCAACCAATTAATGACTAAGAGAGATATTACTAAAATTTAGTTGCATTATAAAGAACTACAAATATAACACTATTAAGATTTGAATACAAGTTTTAGTTGTTTCTTGTGGTCACAAATTAGCCAATTTGTATTTGTGCTTTTTTCCCTTTTTCTTTCAATTTTGACCACAAAAATGTTTTATTTGACATGGTATTTTAAACAAAAAAAACTTCTCAAATGTACATATTTTTCATTATTGTTAGCACTTAAATGTATATTTTTTTGCTAAATGTGTGTGTTTGCGTAGTAAGCTAGCTAGTCCTTATATTAATAATATACCAAAAAAATTACAACCATGTTCGTCTGTATCCTGCCTCTTGGGAAACCAGGACCAAAACAAGTTAGAAAAACATTAGTATTTAGAGTCTAGGCAGACCTTGTAACTTTCAGATAATGATAACAACAAAGCTTATATAATATTGATAACATTCTAGGAAATAAAAGACAAAAACCATAAGAGAATAATATCTCTAGTTCAGATAGAGAACATGAGAGATGCCACGGGAGGACAGGGGTCGTGGATAACAATGGCCACAAATGACAACGGTGTCAAATAATAGAGATTGTAGAAGATAGAGTCTAAGGGGGATAAAAGTGGGAGGGGCCAAAGGGTAGGATTGGAACCTATATAGGAGAGTGAATACCCATAATGAATTCGCCCAGAGCTTAGAAATTACTAGTATTAGACTCCTAGATTTAGATAATCATACATGAGAAGGCATAGCAATAAAACTAGGAAGGGATGAAACAAAAAACAAGGAATATAAAACCAGAAAAATGACTAGCAAGATTAGAGTCATTCCATGGGAGCTAAGCTTGGGTAGGAGACCATCACCATTGATGTGCCCTACAACTTCTTTTGCTACCACATACCCTGTACAACTACAATTAACGAGAGATAGAAAAACCCAAATTCCTGTATTTTTCATGATGACACACAATGCATTCATCCTCACAAATCATTTCCCAAATTACAGGATGAATAAGCTAGCTTTGTACTAATAGCCCCCATCCTCCACCTTCTCCATTTTTTCATTACATTAGCTTTCTTCAGTATGTATACTGGGATCCTCAAGGCACATGGGGAGTAACCTGGTCCCGACGTGTGACACCTCATCTGGGTATATAAAATCTATCTGTTATTCACTATATCTATGAGATATATGAGATATATATTAAAGTAAAGTTAAAAGGTGTTGAAAAATAATATTTTCAATTTTATTTAAAATGTTTGACATTAAAAATATATAATTCGATGAAAATTATAGTTTTGAAAAAATAAATGATATGTCATTATTAATAAATTTTTTAAAGTAAAAAATGTCAAATTATAGGTTTAAAAAAATTATGAAAAAAAGAACATTGATTTTTTTTTGAAAAAATATGAAAAAAAAACATTATTTATAACTAAAAGATTCATATAGGTGTTACTAGTAACACCACTTTTTAAAATGGGGGTTAAAACAACCATAATATGCAACCTCTAAAAAAAGAATAACTCTAGATGGTTTTCATCAAGTTTCTAACTATGTTTAAATTGGATTGAC
>JASDQU010370745.1:105607-133971 GCA_032191745.1 Picea mariana | reverse complement strand
ATATTGCACTACAACAGATTATGGAATTTGGTATTCTAATTCAGAAGATGATTCACTTATTGGATATATAGATAGTGATTTTGCAGGTAGTGTTGATGATAGGAAAAGTACCTCTCGGTATGCATTTTTGTTGGGTACAGGTTTAATTTCATGGGCTTCAAAGAAACAACCCATCGTCACAATTTATTGAGTAGAAGTAGAGTATGTGGCAGGAACTTCAACAATTTGTAGTGTGGTTGAGAAGGACTCTCAGTGATCTTGCACATGAAGAGAAGGAGCCAACTCCTATATTTTGTGACAACGGTTCAACAATTGCATATCAAATAATCATGTGTTTCACCTCAAGAGTAAACACATTGACACTTGCTATCATTTCATTTGCGAGCTTGTCAACGATGGTAGCATCATGCTACATTTTTGTGGTTCAAAAGAACAATTAGCATATACCTTCACCAAACCATTGGGAAGAAATACTTTTGAATTTCATAAACAACACTTAGGCATTGTTTGTGATGATTTTTGTAATGGTCGAAATTAAGGGGGAGTGTTGAATGATGTAATCTCTCCCTCATTACTTGTTTGACTAAAATAGATAGATGGATAGGCATATTAATTGCATAGATAAGATATGTGAAATTACATTTATTAGGTAGGTGAAGGATGGATAATTCTTCATAGATCCATTGTTTTGTGTGTGTTCATACTCTATTTTGGGAAAGCTTTTGGGAATGCTTGCCTCTCTTGAACATGAACCATTACAATTTTCTTGAAAAATTGTTTTATGGTGAATAGTCCTTGTAATTGAGATTTAGTAGATACCTTCCTTTTTGAATACAATGTCATTTCATTTTTTTTAAAGTAGTTGGAAGACTTAAAATTATATATATATATATATATATATATATATGGACTTCCAAATTAATTCAGATGACACTAATTTCAAGATTAATTTCTTCTAAACTCTACATTTAAGATATTAATTTTTTTTTGAGATTTAAATAATGTATTCATGTGGATTCAAACCAACTTATCTGTTCATGTTGGCTTCAAACTCTTCTTGATTTTCTGGTCGATTTGCTTTATTTGTTTGTCCATAAATCTATTGATATAAATCTGTTGAGATTTGTAGCGATTCTGATTCTWAGACCTTTTTCTCCTGTCCTTCTTTTCAACTTCATTTTGATACTGGAAATTTTACACACAGGAAYGTGGAAAAAGAAGGTAAACTATGAGAGATTATTGGAGTTAACTGATTGGATGCACCAATATTGACCTTTCAACATTTCAGACATGTAAAACAGGTAGAGGGACGCCTTTTCTTTTGGCTGGATAGCAGGAAAAATATAATCCAGTTATGACAACATAYAATTTGGTGACAGTGGATGCCCATTACTGGACTTTGGTTCTCGAGTAGAGGTGACATATTGGCCCCCTCTTCTCTGGTGGCTCTCACCCCGTCGGCTTTAGTCATGTCGATGGCTCTGCCCACAGGTTTCATGTATCCATCCTCTTTAAACAATTATCAAAGGCTCCATACCTAACCAGCTGCCAATAGGGTTCTAGCTTAACAAGCTACCGACTTCACTTATTTCCCCTTTGCAGCTTCTTCAACACATGACAACAACTTTTACTCGTACCGGCTAACCTATTTTACGTATCTGGTGTAGCAATGGCACATAATCCCTGAACTCCATGTATGGAGGATGGCACCCAATAAACGGTCTACCACATGCTTCTCGAGAGCTTGATGGTTAATGAGTTCAATTAACAACAGAAAACTAAGCAAAATGTGGTACTCTACAATACCCTACACACAGTGACAAATCTCCAGAAAAGTTGAGGATCGATTTATTGCCGTTTATAGTATTGCACAAAAGCTTCCCACGATATCAGGGATTAACTGGTTCAAAAATCAACGGATACTCCAACACATAAGTGATAAAGTAGTGCACACAATCCAGTGGATCAAACGGCCATACTTATTGGCATTGATGTTGCTAGGGTAAACGATGGGAATGATGCACAATGAATAAAAGGAAATCAACTCGATTTCTTGAATATCTTTTGTGCACCACAGCAAATTGTGATTGCACATTTATCATTTCATATATTGACTCTTAAAGTGAACCATGAGGTTATCTTTGAAATATACATTCAGTTAAAGAAAAATAGCATATATGTCTTTATCCATAGCATTCTGCTTGGGGTCTGTCTAAACGCACATGTCATATATGTCTTTATTCTACCGACAAATCTTTAGCCTTGCCCTCTTTATAGCTCACCCAAGATGAGATCTCTCTTCCTTTTCCTCTCCCTTCTTGTATAGAATCCCTAGACTCTATCCCTAGGATCAGTTTGAACTATTTATTATATTTTTGTTATAGAGTTTTTTTTAGTTTGTCCCTAGACTCTATCCCTAGGATCAGTTTGAACTATTTATTATATTTTTGTTATAGAGTTTTTTTTAGTTTGCCATTACTTCTTTTATCATTCTCATGATTATTTATTTATAAGTATTTATTATACTTTATTAATATAATATACTTATGTATTTATTCATTTAATAATAACAAGATGGGGATGATCCTGTTAGGATAATTATTATAACTATTTAACAATAATATCGGGATGACCCATTTTTGCTTAATGATTTTACTTTCTTCTTTTTCTTATTATTTTAATAATAATACTACTAATAATGTTGGGCATGACACCTAGCTATCTTCCTTCCGCTTCTTTATTATGCTCTTCTCCTTGACTCAACTCTTCTTACATACCTTTTGGCTCTCTCTCTCTCTCTCTCTCTCTCTCTCTCTCTCTTATGGGTCCATCTTATTCCTCACCTCATTTTAACAAATTTTGGATCCTTGTCAATGGATCCATCTCCTCTTTCACTTTCCCCCCATATTTTCATCCCCCCAGCACTAAGGGAGTTTACTCATCCATCCTATTGGTCTCCATGTGCATCAACCCCTTCTCTATGAACAACATTTTTATCCATAGTGGGATTTATTCTAAAAGTCTTCTCCTAGGACCTTCCATGAAATTTCTTTCAGCCTTACTGAAAGAATCAACGTACTCAAAAAAAAACTCAATTATATACCCTTCCTTCACCTGAGAAAACTAGAAATCGATGACTCAAGTCCACTTGTTATCTAATGCCTTCAGCCTATCAATGGTGACTTGATCCCAGATCTACCTCTTCAACCATTCATACAATAGACAAAGAAATTCAACAAAGAAAAGTTCATGCACATTAGAGTCGAGATACATCAGAAAATTCCAACTCCTATACAAAACAACTTGTTTGATGATGAAGAAGGAAATAGTGAGGAGGTAGACCAGGAAATTCATTTTTTAGTGGATACAACTACCTCCCCTCATTTAACCTAGACTTCTTATGAAGAGTCTTTAATATGCAATAAGTTGAATGCATTAAGTAAAGGAGAAAAAGTCAATAAAGCTCAAAATAAGTATAATATGCGATGAAAAGAGAAGGAAGGAAAACCAAGTGCATCTACTTAGTCTAAAAGTCAGATACTCCTTTCAAGGCTATGGTTAAACCAAATAAAGAAACAAGAGAACAAAATAAGAATCCCATTATCAAGGTTCTTGTTCAGGAGGTAAAGGAAATCCAAAAACCTCACTCCTATTTTAATTTTGAGAATGAAATCCAAAAAATCAAGATTCATGTCCCACTCCTAGAATTGATGAAAAATGAAGAATTTAATAAATCTATCTCAAAAATGTTGCATCCTAAATCTTATTCCCCTTCAATAGACTTAGTTAACTTGTAGGATAAGAAGCCTGCAACTATATTAGGACCACTGGTAGAAAACATAGATGATTCATCTCCCCCATTTTACACTTGTTTGAATGCGCATGACAAGATTTTGCACAATTGTTTTATGGATTCACGTGCATCCCATAACTTGATGCCTAAGGATGTTATGGATGAATTAGGTTTCGAAGCTACTAAATCATATAATGACTTGTATTCTTTTGACTCAATAAAAGTAAAATGTCTTGGAGTTATTAAAGATATGGTTGTCACTATTTTCCAATTACCTATGAAAATCATAGTCAAGGACATTGTAGTTGTAGATGTTCTTCCCAAATTTGGGATGTTGCTGTCTAGATCATGGATCAATAGTTTAGGACAAAATTTACAAATGGATCTCTCTTATGCTACCATAACAGTGTTTGGGGGTAAGCACAAGAGACTGTATAGAGAAGCTCAACTAGCATATATCATAAGTGATGAGAGAAACCTAAAAAAACATCCCATATATGTTGTTGATATCTATTTAGGGTCTAGTATTCTTCATCTTACTAAGTTTCCTCAGTGAGCATTAGAGATAAAAATCAGTCATCGACAAAATGTAAAATAACTAGATAGGGTGTTCAAATGTGGAATATGTATTTTGATGGTGCATCTTCCAAGGATAGTGTTGGTGCTGGAGTATTGTTCATTTCTCCCTCTCAGGATGTCACAACCTTGTCCTTCAAGTTTGAATTTGAAACAAAAAACAATATTGTAGAATATAAAGCCTTAGTTTTGGGGCTTAGTGCTACAAAGGACATGAAAATTGAGGGATTGTCAGTTTTCGGAGATGCATAGATGATTGTGCATCAAGTCAGAAACATATATAAAACAAAGAATCCTAGACTGAAATATTATAGGAATGAGGTTTGGGACCTCATTGATAAATTATTCTCATCCTTCAACATATCTTTTGTTCCTAGATAGGCTAATACATTGGTTGATTCCTTAGTTGTTTCTTCCAGCAATTTTAAAATACCACTATCTCCAAAACCTAAGTATGATGTTAAGGTGAAATATAGACCTGCTATACCCAATAATGTCAATAATTGAAAGGTTTTTGAAGATGATCAATAACCAAAGAGGTTTTTGGAAACAATAGATAGATTTTGTGCTCTTCATATTGACCAAGATTCAGATGATGATAAAAATCTGCATGTTGATAAATTTCTGAACAATATTGTAGATCACAAAAATTTTCGGTTGCCTAGCAATCACATTCCTAAAGAACAGGTTCCTCTGGAAAGAATGTTTGATAACAATGATTTTTCTATGAAGGTGATTGGTTCTAAATAAAATGAAGATTCGATAGAATGTAATCTAGGCACTGAGGAAGAACCCAAATATGTTAAATTGTCCAGTAGCTTGTCAAAAAATCAAAGGGATGAATATGTCAAACTATTGAAATAATTTTCTGATGTTATTGCATGGAAGTATGAATACATGGAAAATTATGATACTAGCATAATTGAGCATAGTATACCTTTGAAACATGACACCAAACCTTTCAGATAGAAACTCAGGTAGATAAACCCCATGTTATTGCCTATTACGGAAAAAGAGGTCAAAAAACTGCTTGATGCCCAAATCATTATAACTATGAGGTATTTTGATTGGGTATCTAATTTGGTCCTTGTCAGAAATAAGAACAATGAGATCAAGATTTGTGTTGACTTCAGGAATTTAAATAGGTGTTCGAGAAAAGACAACTATCCCTTACCAAAAATGGAACATATCTTGCAAAGCGTGACATGTTCAGTAAAGATTTCAATGATTGATGGTTTTTCAAGATACAATCATATTTCTGTGTTACCAGAGGATAGATAAAATACAACATTTACCACTCCTTGGGGTACATTCATGTATGCCAATATGCCATTCGATCTCATGATTGCATGGACAACTTTCCAACATGCAATGGAAAATGCATTTATTGGAGAGAAATACAAGTTTGTGGTTATCTATTTGGATGATATTATAGTGTTTTCCAAGTCCGATCAAGAGTATTACCAACATTTAAAGAAGGTGTTTCTGAAGTGCAGAAAATATGGGTTGTCCCTAAATCTAAATAAGTCTCTTCTTGCCTTGAAGGAAGGTAAGATCCCAGGACAAATTATCTTAGTTGAAGGAGTAAAAATTGACCCAAATAGAGTAGATTCTATCAAAACCCTTTCTCTTCCAAGGTCCAAGAAACAAATTCAGTCCTTCTTAGGTAAGATAAAATTTTAAAGAATATTTATATCTAACTTTGCCGAGTTAGTGAAATTCATCATTGTCATGTTGAACAAAGGAAGAGAGGTAAAATCGACACTAGAATCTAGGATTTCTTTTGAGTAGATAAAACAAGCACTAGTTGATGATCCTGTTTTGATTAGTCCTAACTAATCAAAGGATTTTTTTTCCTTTTTCTTTTTCTTCCAATGATACACTAGCCCTTGTCCTTTTTTAGAATAATTCAAATGGAATGGAGAAACCTATCTCTTTTGTCAATAGATCCTTGAGCAATGTTGAATTCAGATATGACATTATGGAAAAACAAGCTTATGCTTTATTCAAAGATCTTAAGGCTTTCAAGGTTTACGTCCTTCATTCAAAAACCATTGCTTATGTTCCTTCAATTTCGGTGAAAGAAATTTTAATTCATCCTAATATAGATGGGAAAATAAGTAATTGGATTGCTAATATTTTAGAATTTGATCTTGAGGTGAAACCCACCAAGCTAGTAAAAGGTCAAGGTTTCAATAGATTGATAGCTGAATCCAATTGTAAGGCATTGGGAGTAAATTTCATGAGTAATAAATCTACAAATCAACAATCTGATATTCCTATAAACAACTTACAAATAAGCTAAAAAATGGCAGAAAGCAGTTGGTACAAGGACATCATCTATTTCCTGCAAAATTTGCAGCCTCTCACTAGACTTGAGAATACCAAGGTATTGTATTGTTGATAGGATTTTATATTGGAAATATCCTTCAAACATTCTTTTAAGATGTTTAGAACTAGAAGAGGCAAAACAAATTATGACTAAATTTCATGGGAGTTTATGTGGAGGTCATCACTTCTAGAGAACCACAACATATAAGTACTTAGATTTGGGTATTTCTGGCCTAATTTATTCACTGATGTGTGTGAAAAGATTAGTACTTGTGAAAATTTTCATAAATTCTTAGTAAAAAACAACTCAAATATTTGCCTCTGAAGCGCATAGTGGTATCTGGCCCTTTTCAACAGCAGGGATTAGAATTTATGGGAGAGATTCATCCATCCTCAAGTGGCCAACACCGTTGGATTATGACTACTACTTATTACTTTACCAAATGGATAAAATCCATTCCCACCAGAGACGCAACACACAAAGTAATTATTGGTTTCCTAGAAGATATTTTGTCAAGGTTTGGTTTCTCAAATAAAATTGTCACTAATAATGTAACAATCTTTAAATCTAAGACTGTGGTGAAGTTTTGTGAAAACATTTGTAATCAACTTATTCACTCTAATCCATATTACCCTCAAGGTAATGGCTTAGAATAATCCTCCAACAAAATCTTAGTAAAGATTATCAGAAAATTGTTGGAAGATAATAATAAGTCATGGGATTCTAAGTTGAAGTTTTCCCTTTGGGCAGATAGAATAACCACCAAAAAGGTCAATTGACACCAAAATATTTCAATTAGTTTAAGGAACTGAAGTTGTTTTCCCTGCTCAGTTAGTTTTTCCTGTGAAAAAATTTCTTCCATATCAAGAAGGGGAACCAGATGACATGATCAGGAGGATGCATCAACTTCTGGAAGTACAACAAACCTGAGAGCATATTTTTGACAGAGCACAAAGTAATCAACAAAAAATCAAAGAAAGTTTTGATAAGAAGGGGAAGAAGGTTTTTTTTTATCTTGGAGACCTGGTACTCAAGTGGGATTCTCAGAGGAAGGATAAAGGTAAACATGGTAAATTTGAATCCCTTTGGGCTAGTCCTTTTAAAATTTCTGAAGTTTTTCAAAATAATACTTTTAAGATGCAAAATTTAGAAGATGCTGAAATTTATAGTGGCCTAGACAATGAGAATTTTCTCAAAAAATATTTTTTTCTAAAATCCATGGGTGGCTTAATTTAGTTGTAAATACCAGTATATTAGTTATTTTTTCTTTTCTTTTAATAATGACTTATTTCCCAATGGATGATACACTGGAGCTGCATGTTCTTAGAGCCTCACAGGGATGTCTCCATCCCCTGTGGAGCCAAATGTTAGCAAATAGGATGTGTAAGGATCAAAATTTTAAGTTTCTAGTTTTGAGTCATAGGGTCTTTATTATTTAGTTTTTGAGTCATGTCTTATGTCAATAAATCATGTTTGATTCTTTCATGAAAAAATAATTTTTATCTTATTCCATGTAAGAGTCTTGGTGTCATGATGGTGTTCATCATCATGAAATAAATAGGGGTCAACATTGGTGACACCCTTGGTATTAAAATTATCATTATCATGTGTCTTGTCTCAAAGGGGTGTACAAAAGGTTCCTTGTGTTGTTTTCAACCCTTTGAGAGGCAAATCAAGTGTCAAGTCTACTTGATACAAACTTACCTGAAAGTTCCCAACATATTAAGAAGAACCTCATGCACTGATCACACATCATTTTACCTTAGAAATGTGTGAAAGGATATCTTATTATTTTCAGTGCCTTTAGTGCATCATGTTCTTCAGGTCAGTTTCAAGAAACATGTCTATCAATTTGAATGAACTGCATTTTCAATTGGTTTGAAATATTAGATGAAAGTGGGATGAGTGCTTCCAACAAAATCCGAGTCTAGTTCATGAGACACCAACTAAAGTTTCATATATACTAGGTACCTCTTATTGTGATTGTGTGTTGTCTGAAGGTTAATTGTACTGGATTTAGTTGTTGTCATTTATCTGTGCTGCAAACTGTTGTATATTACCTGCGCTACAAACTCTTTTCACTAATCAAATCCTATAGTATTGGTATCCTAAATCTTGCCAATTTTCATTTTTATTACTTTATACTAAAAATATCAATTTGCCATGACTTCTTGTAGTAGTGACCTTATCCGCTACATTTTTTGATGATGCTATAAATTGTATGTGTTTAATGCACTGAAAAACCTATGTTTTTTTACTAGACCAAACCCTCCTCGACTTTGCTTCACTTACGTATAAGGTTTTAACTTTTCAAATTCATTTTCCTCTTAAAACGTGTGAACTTTTGCAAAAATTTCATTAAAACCTAGTCCAAAATTGTGCGATGTGAACTCAATTGTGCTTTGTGAATCCCTTGTTTTACACATAGTTGCTAGAATTTTTTCTTGACTGCAGCCTCATCCAATTTGGGATTTTTTCCTTTTCTTCCCATATCCTACTTGAATCGTGTTCATACTCACACTATTTTTGTGAATGAATATCTTATTCAAGTAAAACCTAAATTGTGCAATTTCTATAAAAAACCCTAATTTTCGTATTTTTATCATACATGTCATAACAAACTGCTATAAGAGGGTAAAGAAGGTTTTAAAAACATCTATCATGGACAATAAACAAGGTAAGAAGATTCACAAAGTGTATGTATTGTCAAGGCTGAGCCACATGACATGCAACTTATAAATTTTGAGCCATTTTTCAAGGAAACATTCCATAGAATGGGCTGCCTTAATTTTTGTGATAAAATGCAAAGAGAAGATCGTGAGGTAGATAAAAAGTTTGCACTCAATTTCAGTGGGACAAAGACTAAGGCAGGGGCACTAGAGTTTGAAGTCTCCGATAAGTATATTTCTATAGCCACAAAGATACCTGATTGTAGTGAGAAGTGGTTTAAATCCATTGTAACATCCCGCTCTTGCGAGCACATGATTTGACTTCTTCTTTGAGGACACTTGCATGCAAGTGATCCAGTTTTAGTATATGGTTGTATGTTCTCTTATGGATTATTAAGATGACGTTGATGGATTATTATGTTATGTTATCTGATATCTATGTATTGATAGATGCTATAGATGATTTTCCCCTGAGTGTGCAGTAGACTTGACAGATTGAGAATGCCAATGGCATCAATGGACCTCCTTGGACTCCAGATAGAGTCAAGGAGTGGATTTTATTGGTTTGGGTATTTTATTTATGCATGTGTGAAATATGATCTGGTATATTATGATGTTTTTATGGACCATTGATAGTGTTCGTTGATGAATGCAGACTGGCGATTGCTTGCTAATCAGACTCACATAAGGAGTAAAGGGGCCATGCACAACAACCAGATATTGATGGAGAGATGTGGTAGTAGGCCTGTCACAACCTACTAGCACTCCCTTCATGGATCAGATTGTACATTAACGATTACCTAGTTCAATAGATCCGTGATTCCATGAGGGCAGACTGAGAAATTCGCTCAAAAATATTCTAATGGGCATGCAATAAGGCAGGTTCCTTATTCCCTAGAGGCCCTTAGTCTCTCATAAGGTCACCTGAATGAAGTATTCACTCCAAGGGTTGGACAACCACCAAAACCAGTCAAAGGTGAGTGGAACCCTTGGAGCATGTAGTGCATCTTGAAGGGAACATTACATAATTAAAATTTGAATCAAAGGAGAGTGGCACCCTCTGAGCATGGAGTGCTTCTTGAAGGGAACGTTGCGGTATAAAAAAAATTGATTCAATGAATCTAGGTGTCCTAGAAAACTTGAGCAAATGTTAAACCTTAAAATCTTGAACACTTGCCGAATTAATTAATTAACTAAAGAATGAATTTATTAAGCATAATCCTTAAGGGTCTAGGTGTTTGCATATAAATATTTAACTAATCCTAAGTCTAGTTGAGTGAGAAGACTAAAGGCTAAAATTTTAAATTAAATGATGAGGGGATGAAATAAATCAATTAAGAATCAATGAAAATAAAAATAAATCCTAAGGAGTGATTAATACACTTTTGCAAGTAAATACCAGTTTAAAAATTAAAACAAGAAAGGAATAAAGCATACAAGAAGGCATAAGCATAGAAATGTATCTAAAGTCCACTCTAACTAGAGAAATTTCCTATTTCAACTCAATTCCATTTTAGAAAGGTGCGAGTCATAAATGGGAAATAAAGGGAATAAAGGGACCACCAGGAGTGATTTTAGGAGCACCTTTAGGATGGGTGAGACAATATGACAATAATTAAATTAAATGGTGGATTTATTGGTGCAACTAAGGGAATGGGTGACAAGTGTATGGGGGGAATAATTACTAATAATTTTTTAATAAAATGAATTAAATGTGCAAAGGGAAAGTGGTCACTAAGGAAATTATATAAAACAAATGGTTGAGAGAAGGAATGGATCATGATGGTATGAGTAAGGTTATGCTGCAGAAATTCTGACTGGTTTTACTTGTAAGAGTTGGGATACCCAGCTCGAGAGAGAGAGTGGTAGCTCTACCTTGTGAGGTGGGCTGGGAGCTAGAGTATTCTGGTTGTGTTTGTGCATGGCCCCTTTGTGGCTCGAGAGGCTAATGGAGAAGAAGAGTACCCCTAGAGTTGGCTAGGAGGTACCGATAAAGTCTTCATGGTTAGCAAGTGGGGAGCTGGACAGAGCGCAAGTGTGGAAGAACATCCTCGAATTCATCGCCTTCGGTTATGGTATTCCTCACTAAATTTTGTAATTGCAATAAGTTAAATTGTATTATGGTTTTAGAAATTGATGAATTTTCATTTTTTATTTTTTATTTCTGTAAATCTAGGATGTAAAGAAGGGTTATCAGGTCCATCTTAGAGATCTTAAATTATTGTCTAGAGTCCATTGTCCGCAACATTGTTCATAATCTTTTTTCACTTAATTTTGACCATGCAACAAAAAAAAATGCATGGATTGCCAGCGTATCATATCTTGAAAATGGTGGTGCCTTCACTTAGATATAGAACTTCCATGGAAGTTTATTTTTCAGATGCTTTTTCTACTTGGAATGTTTTCCCTACCCTTCCTCCACAATGTCAAATTTAATTTTAATCTGGCTTTTCCCTTACAACAATAATTCTCTACATTTTTTTCCTTGTGCTTTCTCCTGGCTACCTTCATATTGAAGTTTATGAGTTCTGATTTAGACATGTCTGTGTTTCTTCACCTAGTGGTTACCTAGCGATTGGTCTCTTGCTCCGCAAAGTTCCTTCTCCCTTACCTCTAGATTTCAGAACCTTTTTCCCAAACTTGAGCTCCCTCCTGGCATTTATTTCCCTTATTATTCCTCTGCGTGTTTGCTAAAATTTCCACTCAACCTCTTTGTATTTTTGCAGTTGGCATACCATCGTCTTTCCCTCAAATCAATTTGATTTTTTTCTTGAGTTCCCACTCAGCTTTGGTCTTTTACCACCTCTGCATTGGGTGTCTTAATTAGCTTTCCCAACAATCATTTAATCAGATCACTACGAATTAATAAACTCGCTCAACGACTTGTAATGGTGATTCTCTGCATGTTGGTGAAGGGTTCCAAGCTCTCCACCTCCCCCCTATTTCCCATGGCTTAGAATTGTTTCTCTCTGCGTTTTCCAGTGATTACTCTCTTTGTTGTCTAGAATTTTCGCCCAGTACAGTTAGAGATTCTCCCTGGCAAATTCTCTTGTTTCTCCTCTACGATTTTGGATGATAACCTCTGCGAAATGTTGGGGTACATTATCTCTGTGATTTCCTTTAGTAACTCAACAATTTTTCACTCTTCAATTTCCTGCATTATCCCTTAAGACTCAATTTTTTAGATATATATATAAATTATCTCCGTTCACCTTTAAGACTCAACGAATTTACCGTAGTAACCACAAAGACTCTTGTGTTTTATTGCTCAACATTTTATACTCAAAATTGATAAATTTATGCCCAGATTTATGCTCAGATTCTTACACTCAGATTTGATAATTTTATGCTCAGATTGATGCTGAGATTCTTACACTGAGAGTTGATAAATGTATTCTCAACGATGTTATCCTCTTTTTACTCAGTGAATTTGTTCTTTAAATCTCAACGATTTTTATTCCTATCTCTTCGTTTATTTTACTTCGTTTTCTCTGCTAGTTTCCTTAAAGGAGGACTATGTGTTTCCTTATATGTGGCTGCACCTTTTCCCTTTTTATGCCTTATAATAAGATTTTGTTAATTGGTGTAACTGAAATCCTTGTGCGCATGTCTATGTAGTTTAGTATGGAAGTTATCTCCATTTTTTCTCTAGTGCGATGATCCCTTAACTATTTCCTTAATGAAATTGTAAAGAAACCTTCTTGTATAGTGTTAAGGTCTAGTGAGAGGGTGTGGTACTGTGTGTATGGGTGTGAGATCTAGCCTTGAAACTTACTGTATTACTTACTTAAGTTAATTATTTAAAATTGTATTTGGTTGTGCTACAAGCAATGGATGATTTAGTAACTTGAAGTGGTTGAGCCTCGATGCAGCTCTGGATTGAATCTAATATAACCTTGGTATAATTGCTTACATCTCAGACTCATGAAATAACCATAACACTAGTGATGAATGATTGTTTTAGATATTAAACTTCTTGCGCGCAATGAAAATATATTGTAACGAATGATTGTTTTAGATATTAGACTTCTTGCGCGAATGAAAACATAATGTAACAAATGATTGTTTTAGATATTAGACTTCTTTCTCAAATGAAAATTTAATGTAAGGAATGATTGTTGTAGATATTAGACTTCTTGCGTGAAATGAAATTTTTTATGTGATGAGTAATCGAAATCATGTGATTAGATTTCCTTGCGCTATGAATAAAATTGATGATTACTCTTGCGCCTTAAATCGATGTGACGAATTATTTCATTTACGTGATTGGGATCTTGTGCCATGAATTTAATTGATAATTTCTCTTGCACCTTGGATTTAATGTGATGTATGATGGTTATGTGATTAGTTAGAATTCTTGCGCACCATGAATTAGAGGTGATGTATGATGATAAGTTGATTATGACCCTTATGCATAAATAATTGATGTTTAGGTTGATGGATTTGATCTAGTTGATTGCAGCTTGATTATGTTAGTGATATTTAGACACCTCCTTGTTCCTCAGAACAGTCGCTAGCCATGAGACCTTATGTGGTCCAAATCAATCGGATGAATCTTGGGCTTGAGAGTTTCTTATGTGTCTTGGAGGGCCTAACCTTGTAGCGTAGGTTGGGCGGGTAATATCTGTATGTCATCTTTATGTTATCTTTAAGATATTTATGTTATCATTATGTTATCTTTTGTTATCCTTGTGTCAAATTATGATTATCTTTATGTGATGAGTTGAGTGATTAAAAGTATTGATGATTCTAGTTGACCGTGATGAGTTGATCTTGTGTCACAATTCATGGCGCTTATTGATTATGTGTCATTATTCAAACATGATGATGTGTTGATTTATGTCGTTAAAAAATATGTTGATGCGTCAGTTGTGATGTTATTTTATTATGACCATGAGACGCTTGTAATTACTTCAATTATGATGTCATTGATTATGCTTTGTTGAATTATGTGTTGACGCTAATTTTCTCTATGCAAAAAAAAAAATTTACGTATTGTGCTTCGCTTTTTCTTAGGTGTAACGGAGGGTCGTTACATAGCCATGTGTTTGAATTCTAATTTATCCAAGGAATTCCTAAAACTTGAATATCAAGAAGACAACCTATCCAAGGGAGTGCCAAGAAGTCACATGCTGAAGTATTTTGAAAAAATGCTCAGAGTTATTCAGAGGTACTTCACTTGTGAAGGAAGGCTCAATATGGTTTATCAATACCATATCAAATTTCTACTACAATTTACTAGGAAAGAGTCCATGAACCTTCCCTTTTATCTTTTCAGAAGTATTGGAAAGATGTCAGATAAGGTCCAAGCTTAATCTAAGAAAGTGGATACCAATATTTTTCACTCTGGTTTAATCAAGATGATAGTATTGGAAGAGTTGAAGAAGACCAATACTAACTGGGAGGTTTTCCTAGCTGCATCAATTTTTTCAACCAGATGTTTCTCACACACCATAGTCCAAAATACAAACACCTACTCCTACTAAGAAGAATGTGCACCTAGATTCAAGGAAAAAGAGGAAGATGACCAGAAGTAATAAATCCATTCATATTACTAATAAAATTGTTGAAGGTGGTCCCTCACAACCTCCTGATAGAGAATTTTCTCCTTTGGTAGAACATACACCTATAGAGATATCATCAAGTAAAATAAGGAGTATGAAGGTTAAAAAACTTGTCTTTTCCGCACTTGTTCTTGTAGAAACAGTCAAGCTGAGAAGACCTTTCACCAAATCAACAACTAAGTAGTATATTCTTGTGGGAGAGGGTACATCAGAATCCTCAAGTCAGCAAAAGGATAAATCTCATCCTTCCAAGCATCCAATAGAGATTATTGATATTAGCACTCCTTCTCATGAAAGTAATCCTACTTTCAAAAGACTCGGGAGGAAACTTAAGGATGCAAGAGATGAAAATGGCAAATTGAAGAAGGAAAATATAGAGGCTCGAATCAAGAAAAAGGATATGTTATATTTATATGAGAATACTATTGATAAAGCAAGATACTTGGCTAAGAGGTCTCTACCCTTGCATAGGAAACTTAAGAATGTGCATAGACAGAAGAGAGATTGACAAGATGAAATCAGGAGGTTGGAAGCATAATTGCAACCCTTCAAGGAGAAGGTAGAAAAAAGGAATGTGGACATGTTAGCTCATGTGGCTAGAAAAAGAAGCACCAGGAAAATATGAATACAAGATATTATCTTTACATCAACATAATTTTTTCCATGGTTCACTTTTATGCACATGATTATAAACCAAGTAGTGATTTTTGTCTTAAGCTGAGGTTACCATATTCATATGACTTATCAAAAGGTTACTTCATGTTTCAGAAGATTGTAGCAGTATTTGGAAGGGTTTCCCAAATTTTTGTACAAGTTTTAAAACGTTGAAATCATTTTCCCAAGTTTTCAAATGTTGTCATCTTCGTGTCCAACTCACTTACAAAAGTTACAAAATGTGCTCTTCGATACCTTTTGATATTTTTGCATCAGGGGGAAATGATAGGGATCATTCCCATGTGTTTTGAAAATCTCTCACCATGTTCCTCCTGAAGTTAAATGGTTTGGCATACCCACTCCAATATACTGCGAAAATAATGGACACTCATTCTTGTGATGGCCTTATGTCCTACACATTGTATGTACTAGACATCTTCTCTTTTATCCTTTCCTTTGTTCAGATTCAACTAGAATGTTAAATTATTCAAATATTACTTCATCTCTTCCACAACTGGATCTGTATTCTTGTATTGGTTTTCCTGTAGTTGTAAATCTGCTTGCAGGGCCTCACCCTGACTTTGGAATTTTTGTTGTTTCAAAGGATACTTAGAGTGTGGAAACAAAGAATTAACAAATAAATGTCTATGTTGTGTATCAGAAATAGTGTACTTTATATTACCTTTTAGCATCTTGAATTTCTGGTCCACTTTCGAGACTGATTCTCCTGGTTTCTGCTTGATCTCTATCATTTCATTCATAAACTGGTCTTTTCAACTTAGCTTATGAAATTCATTTATTAACTGCCTCTTCACATCTACTACAATTTTAGGTGTTCTCATTGGTTTATTTGTTGAGAGACCCATGTACCAATCTAATGATCAGTCTCTAAAAGTGATTTCCAACTGCACAATCTTTGTACCCTTGTCTATAATCTGCTTTGCTGCCAATATATTCTCACAGATGATTTTTTTTTTTTATGGATCATCTGACCCATCTCCTCGGAACTTTGGTAACCTGATAGTTGGATATTGTCTTGTCATTGTGAAATTTACTTAACTACCACCTCCACGTAATGTATATACTTGAATAATACTAGTTGAACTCATACTTCTGCTATTGGACTCACATCCTGGAAGAATTATTCTAACACTAATCACTTGCTGGTTAACTTATTTTTCTTCTTCAGTTGTCTTTGTCGCACATGGGGTTGTGGGTTCCACACTAATTCGGATCTGAATTGGAAATCCTTCTTCTCCATTGGGCCAATCACCTCTGGTTTTCCTCTCATATGTGGCATGTAGGATATCCTCAATTTTCCATGTGGCACGAAGATGCTCTCCCTCTTCCTCATCATTGTCCAAGCCCTCTTTCTCTACTACATCCCTCTTCTTACTATTCATCTTATACTGGTATGGTCGTTCGTTGCGTGTCACACCTACATTCCTTATGATTTACCTAGTCTATTCATCATCCATCATGATGGGATCCATTTCCTCCTTCTTCTGTCTACTCTCCATAGCCTTCTCCATTTCTTAGATCCTCCTTAGCGCTTCTCCCAACTCCCCCATGTGCACAAAGTAATCTAGTTGTCTGATTCCATGTTAATCACACCTTTATCATGTAATAATATCTTGATTGATGTGTAGAGTGACCTCATGTACCTCCCTTTAGATACCTTCAATAAATCCTTCTCTAAAGCATCATATGACTTCATTGTATCTACTGCAAACTCAGGGATAAATCCTGCAGTAATGTTGTCTAACCAGAAATCCATTACGCGTTTGAATTTTTTATTAACCCTTTCTAACTATGTGATATTTTCAGTAGTCCACACTATTGGTCTAATTCGATTAGTTGGATGTGTATCTTTCAACCTTAATATCCACTCCTATAATAACTCTGGAAAGAAACAGAAATATGCTTCATGTAAATCAGTAAGCACATACCTCTACAACTACTGGCACTGCATATACCTGGAACCCTTATTATATTTCTACGTGAACTCCAACATATTTATCTCCAACCATCTTTCAATCTCTTTCTTCATAGGATTCCATGGCTTGAACATCCCTTTCTACCACTACATATTCTTCACCAAACCCCTTCATGGATCTCCTTCTAAGTTATAGCCAACAGCATAACAATTTGTTGGACGTATGGGATGACCCGGGTTCTACCTTAGTTCTCTAACATAACCCTTCTCACCATTGGCCCTTCTAGTAAACTAGAAGGTTACACCATGCACAAAGTGCACAACATAGTCTCACCCGAGATGATTTATGGGTGACTACATGATGTAGGTGTCTGCAGTCATGGAAGGGATTGGGTTTGTTCTTCTTACTTATATTTCTACTTAACCATACATTATATCATACTATTCATCACACCTACTAATTCATTCATTTATGATATTCATTCTACATACATGCTATAATTTAAATCATTCATTCATCTAACCATTAACCATAATTGTAAAAATAATAAAAGCATTTAGACACATTGCAACACAAGGGTTTTACCGTGGTTCACCCCCTCAGTCTACATCCATAAAGATCTTATTTTATTTCTTCTTCTTCATAAAAAAATGGTGGCGTGTGCATTAAATCATAGAATAGTAGATTTAAATTACAACTTATGAGTTGACCCTCATTTACATCTCTAGATTGAATCCATCTGAGCTCTACAACTCTCAAACATACAAAATTTAAACTAAAAAAGGCTCTCCAAGTATTTTCTTCATGCAAGAAGTCCTACAAATATCTCACACAAAGACATAGATGCCTCAATATACCTTAGAATGCTTCTATTTACACTACAAAATTGGGTTAAAACCCTTACAATACATCAAAAACCCTAACCCCAACATGGCTAGGTTTGTCCACATATGTGTTGGACTTCCACAAATCTTCTCACACATGATGCTTTACCTCAAAATATGGCACACTCTCCTTCTTGGTCCAATATTCCTCGTCTTCTACGATGTTCTTGATCTTCACTTTTCTCCACCATAGGAATGCACCAACAACAAGCATAGTTCTTTCTCTATTTCAAGCTCGTTAGAAAATAAAGAATATTTCATGCTTAATGGTTGTTCTTTCCACTACTTCCTTGTTATTTATCGTCTCTCTTGATTATATATTTCTAATGATTTTTGCTATTTGTCATCTCGTTTGCTTATATCCATTGTAATTATTCTTCACACTAGTTGTTCGCATAATGTTTCTTCCATTTTGCAGTATACCTCTAGAGAGACACACTACTAGGAGTGATCCTCGCTTGGGGGTCATTCCGATCATAACATACTAGTATTTTCTAGAATGAGCTTAGCATTTTCTCTTTCCCGTGCTCATAAATAAATGAGAATAGGTTACCAAGAACAATATTTGTTCTTTCTCATGCTTGTTAATACATGAGAATAGGTTATCAAGTATACTTTTATCTCTTTTTTAGACTTGTAAAAGCTACATGAAAAATGAAGTCTTTGGAGTCTCCTTTAAGATATTTTCAAACTCCTTAAACATGAAAATATTTTCGAGCGAGCTTGTTGTTGCATGAAATTGCAAGTAGTCAGTGCTCCTCGGTGTATCATGAAAAGGGACTAACCGCCTCTCGTTGATCCTTGAAGTCAGGTGGTGACAAGTTTACCAATCACCCACGAGTTTTGGTCTAACAACAACCATAATAACGTGAAAATGGTATCAAATCTAGAGGTCACGAGTTCGATACACACTCAGCTCACGTTGAGGGGGAGATTTTTGCATGGAATTTCAAGTAGTCAGCGCTCCCCGGAGTATCATGAAAAGGGACTAACCGCCTCTCGTGGATCCTTGAAGTCTAGTAGTGATGCGTTTACCAATAACCAACGGGTTTTGGTCTAACAACAACCGTACTACCACAAAAAAGGTATTGTTGGCATGTTTACAGGAAGAGTGTGCTTGTCATTGATGGCAAGAAAAATAGGTAAGAACAATAGAAACGACGAGACCCAAAGTCATCAGGACTCGTAGAAGGATCAAAGGTCAAGGCCTTTGACACTTGGAAATTATTCCAAGATTGCACAGTAAATTATGACCATCCAACGAGAGAGGACACGTGGCAAGAGATCATAAATTCGCTGACTCATAGATCGAGAAATCACAGATAGGAGAAGCGAGAATTCACGAAGTTCGAGTTCATGATTTCATCACAGCCATTGGATCACAGAAGGCTATAGGTCGTTGATCTGGAGCGTGCTTTGGAAAATTGGGAGTCAGGAGAAGGGAGGTGAGTAGTACTCCAACTCCGTGAAATGTGAAGTCGCGATGAGATTTGAGTCATTGGATCCAGAGGACATGTGGCGGGAGATCAACATTTCACTGACTTGTAAATTGGGAAATTCAAAGGCAGAGTTGTCGAAACTCGCAAAGTCCGAGTTCGTGAAAATGATATCTCAACCGTTGGATCAAGGACTAATCTGAGCCGTCAGATCAATTTTAAGTGGAAGGACAGGATAAGCTAGAAAAACAACATCGCAGAAAGATCGAGTCGTCGATCTAAGAACATGATCGATGAACAAGGATTAGTTCGGGTCTAAAAGTTGCGAGGAGGTTATTGTTCAGGGATTGTCACTTCAGAAGAATTGGCGACTTGAAAAGTTGAAATACCTGAAGTCCCGAAGTGAATGAGGATCCACATTAGCAAGGACACAAGGCATAATCAGATGATGACAAGTGTCAAGTTAATTTTACATTTCAGGTATGTGCAAATAAAAAATATGAGTGACATGTGGTAGATACTAAGGTCATGACACATCATCAAATGACGTCACTCTGGGAGTTTTACTTTGGGATCTTTAACATCAACACTTGCCCAAAGTTCTGAAGTCCCGAAGTGGTTTGGGGTCGTCCATGGTTGAGGAGGACAGGTGGCGCAGGATCCACAACTTTAGAAGTTTTTTGGATGGGGAGAATGTGAAAATCACCGAAGACAAATCTCGACCGTTGATTGTCAAGGGGAATACATGTCAGCTGATCTGAGATTTCAGAGAAATCTCACTTAAGGATTTCTAGTTGAGACTTGAGAATTACAAACCCCAAATACCTAAAAGGATCGTGACCATCAATCCAAAATGGAAATGCATCTTTGGATTGTGGATTCCGGGTGAAATGCTCCAGGAGCAAGTGGAGTTTGAGAATTGAAACTCCCAATTCCTAAAAGGAGAAATCGATCTCGTCCGTTGGTTTGGAGGGCCACATGTTACCTGATCGTTGAGACTAAGGATAGCGCATGGAAAAAGGAAAGAAGGTAGAGCTGTTGATTGAAGAGGATAAATGTCAGTAGATATTCCATTCCATAAGATATCCAGTCATCAGCAACAGGGTTTGAGATATGAAACTCCCGGAGCTCAGATCATGAAGTAAATCTCAGTCATTGATGTAGGAAGGTGAGATATGGTCTGCAAACTTGAGAGGAAATATCTAAACCATCCATTCAGGAGCACCATCAAGATCGTGAGATCGAGAATCGTGCTCCATTGCGGGCGAGAACATGCTCTGGTCTTAATTTTTCGTGAGTGAGCCACAATTGAAACCATAGTTTTGGAGAAAGGACACGTGGAGGCTCGTAGTTAATTTGGGGGAGAAAACCGGGTTTATCTCAAACCACCTATGGACGTACCCACAATCATGTGGTCACATGAAGCTCATAGCCCAAGGTGATATCATGAAACAGAGCCAACTCTCACTAGACATAAATCGGGAAGTGCCTTTTTGGATAGGAGTTTGGTCACCATTGATGATCACATGAGGGAAGGGGATTAGAAGCCAAAGAAGCCATAATTGATTGGTTGTAACTACCAGAATGAAGTGATAGTATCTGCCAAATAATTCGACGAGCTTGAGTGTGATTGCTAGAGGAGCTGAATATTCTCGAGGTAACTGCTAGTGAAGTGAATATTTATAATTTAGACAATTGACAGATGGAAATGCCTCGAAGACTGTAACTACCAGAGAATCCAAAGAATCTCAGGATAACGACCAATGATGAAGAAAAGTATCTGAATGATCGCTAGAGAGAATGAAGAGTTAGGTGCATGATTGGGCACGGAATTGGCATGATAAAAATATGCAGAACAGATAAGAGATGGTTGCTTCTATTTGTGATTCATTCATGCTGGTAGAAGCATGCTATGTGAAAGAGCTGAAACACACAGAATAGGTGTAGCGCATTGAATGGAAATAATACATAGAGCATAAAGTGAAGAAGAAAGAGATAGAGTAGAGATGCTTATCTGAGAGAGGAATCGAAAGATGAGGTGCACATTCAAAGACAGAGAAGAAGAATAGAAAGCTAAAGGAGATGCGAGCAGGAAGACACTGATGTAGGCAGAGCAGAGAAGTGAAACAGAATAGTGATGAGACTGGTAAGCCTTTTGACAAACATTGTATCATTGTAATAAGTTTTAGGAACAAAGTGCTTATATTCAAGGAGGTAGGGACGTGCTAGGGAGGACTGGTGTCCTCAGAGTTTCAAGTCGGTGCTTGAACATAGGGAGTTGTAGCTTCCATCTGGTTGTAGCTAGAAAAAACAGGGTGGTAGGGTGGTGCAAGGGAGAACTATTGTTCTCTGTTATACAGGTTGGTGCCTGTGTGACTGGAAGTTGGTGCTGGAACACTAAGGGAGTTGGTGCTTCCTTCTAGTGGGTGTTAGAGAAACTAGAGAGTTGGTGCTCTCAGCAAGTTGTTGCTTGTAAAACAGAGGTTTTAGCCTCAAGAAGAGTTGGAGCTCATAAGAATGATAATGTACAGAAAATAAAGATTACTTATCATATCAAGAAGAAGAGGTTTTTCCCTTTATGGGTTTCTTCAGGAAATACCTGTCTCTTCATATTTCATGTGTGTGATTGATGTTGAATATTCTATTGCTTACTTCCCCGCTTTATTTTCATCGTCATTGAGTGTTCTGTAAAGAGTTTAAAATGGGCATAATTGTTTAATAACAATAACAATTGATTCACCCCCCCTCTCTCAGTTTTCCAACAATTGGTATCAGAGCTGGTTCCTTTTATCTAAGGGTAGATCCTAGAGCTTAAAAATGACTATCCATGAAGGAACTTCAACCAATAAGGCCCCCCTTTTCAATGGAACAAACTTTGCCTTCTAGAAATTTAGGATGAGAACCTACATAATGGCCCTAGGTGCAGATGTCTGGGATGTGGTAGAGATTGGTTATGTAAAAATAGTTGTACTAGCTGCTAAGGATGACAAGCTAGAATTCAGCTTCAACACTAAGGATATGAATGCTATTCTAAGTGGTCTTGCAGAAAAATAATTTGTAAAAGTTATGCACTTAGAATCTGCCAAAGAAATGTGGGACAAACTCATCACTAGTTATGAAGGTAATGACAACGTAAAGGATGCCAAGCTTCAAACCTACATATTACAGTTTGAACAACTAAAGATGAAAGAGGATGAAACTGTTGGGAAGTACTTTCCAAGAGTTGAAGAACAAGTAAATGCAATCATAGGACTTGGTGAAAAAATTGAGGATGTCTCTTTAGTTCAGAAAATTTTGAGATCTCTGCTAGATAGGTTCAACCCAAAGGTCTCTGCTATAGAAGAACTTAATGATCTAAAAGTTATGTCTATTGAATAAATCCTAGGAAATCTGACTACCTATGAAATGAGGATAGGTAAAGATAAACCCACCTCTATAGAAGCATCATTTATAGCAGATAACAATGAGGATTCTGATCCTAATGAAATTGAAGAAAAATGTGTAAGAAGACTAAAGAAAGGATCAGGCAAGTACCTAAGCAAATTTCCCTTCAAATGTTTTAACTATGGAAAGATAGGTCACTTTGCATCTAAGTGTCTACATAAGAAACACGATCAAAATTCTGAAGGTGAAAAGAAGTACAAACCCAAGAGATTTGGTAAAAAGAAAAGTCTATGTGTAAAAAATGATGACTCTTCAGAAGACACAGATAGTGACTCTTCTTGTGAAGATAAGATTAATGACTTTATTCTTATGAAAAAAGAGGATTATGATAATAAAAGCACAGGAAGTGATGTTGATGATGAAGAAGAAGTGGTTGACTTGGAAGGAGAATTGACCAGTGCTCTAGAAGAAATTGCTAGACTCATATCTAAGAAGAAAAAGAAAAAAAAATTGTTGATACAGTTCGAGAAAGACAATAAAGGACTTGATGAAGACTTTTACCTACCCAAAGTGGAATTAAAAGAGGCAAATAAAATAGAGGACATTATGAAACAACAACTATCAAAAGATAAGACTAGATGTGAAGCCTTGGAAGAAGAGGTAGTAAAAACCAGAAAAGAGATGGAGAAGTTTAAAATATTGTATATCCAAAATATTCCAAGAATTAAAGCCACAACAGAACTTAATGACATTCTGAACAAACTGAGATCTCCTTTATTGAAGACTGGTTTAGGTTATGTAAATGGTTCAAGCAGAAAACAACCAGAAATAAAAGTGCCAGTAAAGATGATCAAGTTCCAAGTCAGTAGAAAATCAGACCATGAGAGTACTCTGTCACCAAAAGCTAATAAAGACAAGATGATCCCTGATAAAAAACAAAGAGATCATAAGATGGAGAAACAAATGCCAAGAAGAAGGCCATCCTTCAGGTACCAAAATTTCTTCCATGGCTATTGTTTTTACTGTTTTCATTTTGGTCATAAGATTGTAAATTGTCAAATTAAGTTTAGAGACATGCAACTGAGGAGGTTAAGAAATAAACAATCTTTACAACACAGAACTAAGAAGCCAATGAATAGACAACCTAGCACCAATCACTTTGACCTACTAAATAATGAGTTCAAATGTTATAACTGTCATAACTTCGGCCACAAAGCTGCAAGTTGCCATCTGAAGAAGTACAAGGCGGATCCAAGGATAAATCCTTTAGCTAGAAATGCCAGCACATGGAAAAATAAAGATAGTGAAAAATGTGGTCTAGTACTTTCAGCTCAAAAACAAAAATACCCCTGGTATATAGACAGTGGATGTTCCAAGCACATGATTGGAGACAAGGATAATTTTATGTCTATAAGTAAAAAAAAACAGGAAATGTAACCTTTGGAAATGATGAACCATGTAAAATCAAGGGTAAAGGGATGGTGAGTTTGATTAATGGTAGAGGAAAAGCTTAGGATGTTATGCTTGTAGATGGGTTGAAACATAATTTTCTCAATGTAAGTCAAATGTGTGACAGAGGATGTGAAGTGGTGTTCACTTCTAAGGATTGTAAGATAAAATTTGTAAATTCAGGTCAAGTGGTGTCTAAATGCATAAGGACAAAAAATAATGTATATGTGCTGAAAGAAGATAAATAAGAGTGTCATATAAGCAAACATGATGAAATATGGTTATGGCATAGGAGACTTGGACATATAAACTTTGACCACTTAATCAAGCTCAAAAATCTTGAGGCAGTAAAAGATCTTCCAAGAATATCAAAGCCACAAGACTTTGTGTGTAAACCCCGCCAAGTAGGAAAGCTAACCAGGACACAATTTAAATACAAGAGCTCTGCTTCAACAAAGAAACCACTCAAATTAGTTTATATGGATTTATGTGGACCATCAAGACTATAAGGCACAGGGAAGGAAAACTACTTTATGTTGATCATTGATGATTACTCCAGACTTACTTGGGTTGCTTTTCTCAAAGAAAAAGTTGAAGCATTTGAGAAATTTAAAATATTTAAGGCTTTAACTGAGAATCAAACAAGCAAGAGGTTAAAGGAAATAAGATTAGTCAGAGGAGGAGAATTTATGTCAAGTGATTTCAAGGAATTTTGTGACAAACATGGAATCAAGAAAGAATGCACAATCCCAGGAACTCCACAACAAAATGGAGTAGTTGAGAGGCAAAACAGAACAATTGAGAAAATGGCCAGGTCAATGATTAATGAGAAGAACATTGGTCAAACTTATTGGGTAGAAGCAATACACACAACAATCCATATTATTAACAAAGCCCACCTCAGACCACATAGTGACAAGACACCTTATGAACTGTGGTATGGAAGACATGCTTCAATCAAACACTTCAAAGTCTTTCAGAGTAAGTGCTACATAAAGAATAATAATGGAAACCTTGGCAAGTATGATGACATGCCTAATGAAGGCATATTCTTATGATATGCTACCAATAGTAAAGGATATAGATGTTTTAATAAAATATTGCATAAATTAGTTGATTGCATTGATTTAAAGGTTGATGAAGGAGTTCCAGTAAGAGAGGTGAGCAATATTGAGTCTACTACAGAGGACACAACTGAAACTGAAGATGAACAGGTCCAAGAATTAGATGGAGAAGAGGCACCTAGACTAGAAGAGTAAGGACAACAATCAACATCAAATCATTCCTCCAGAATTACTCAAAAGAATAATCTTGAAAGCCAGATAATTGGTGAGAAATACAAAGGTGTCCAAACCAGGAGAAGGATAACAAAATACATCGAGCAATCACATATGGCCTTCATGTCCATGGTGGAACCCAAGAACTTCAATGAATCCAATGAAGATGTAAATTGGTTAAAATCAATGAATGAGGAACTGGATCAGATTGAAAAGAATGAAACCTGGGAACTCGTTCCTAGGCCAATAAAAAAAATGTAATAGGATCCAAATAGGTCTACAAAAATACCATGAATAAGCAAGGAAATATTGTTAGAAATATGATCCAGGTGGATATCGGCGGCCACCCACCTTTTCCAAATGGCTAAAACAATTTTCTGGCAATTTTGGCAATTTATTATTTTTAGCAGGTTTTAACTTGCGGGGCCATTTTGAGGGTCCAAATGAAGGTTTTTCAAGATAAAGGTTCTCAACGATAGCTGAAGGAATTATTGAACCCCCAAAATGAATCTCCTCAATGATACCTTTCCAACGAGCTATCACATGCCTAAAACAAAGATCGTATGCAAAAGTTAGGACCCCGGGAAGTTGATGTACTCACTTACCCAAACGGGGCCCACATGAATTTTGGCGCTTCATATCCTAGGGTTAGGTTTTTGGATGTCTAGGACTTTTGGCATTCTCGCTTATTGTAAAAGGGCCTTCAGAGCCTCATTGTAATCATCTTCTTGCGAATGCGAGTAGTCGTCACATCTCTTCTCAGAGATAAGCTGCCACCATTCTAGCGAGTCTTTCACTCTGTATTTTTATAGTCTCTGTACATTTATTTGATTAATAGAAATAGTGTATTACTGTATATCTATGTCTATGGTTTCATCTCTGATACATTTATGTTATATTATTGAATATCTGCAATATCTCTGTGCATTTCTTTATTATATCTCCATTCTCATTTCGTGCCGAAAATAATCCGAATCAGTGGTATTAGAGCAGGCTGCTCTTGATCGTTTTTTCAGTGCATGTCCCCGATGACGTCCGAGTATAGCAAGTTGGGTCTTGAGCTTGTCTCTCTTGAAGAAAATCACTCTCGCACACCCAAGAAACCATCAATGGCGGAAGAAAAGAAAAACAACGGAGCAGACGATCCTATCAATTTGTTGTTTGAGCAAGCTCTCATGCGACAGAGGGACGAAATGATGGAGAATTTTGCCCACATCCTTCAATGCCTACCGATAACAGCAGGCACATCTTCATAAAGCAGCCACTTTGGAGGCACCTTGCCTTTCAAGTTATAAGTTAATTTTGATATTCCTGTATTTGAAGGACAGATAGTTGCAGAAGCTCTAGAAAAATGGTTAACTCTGCTAGAAGGTTATTTCTCTGTTCACAATTTTTTCAACAAAGAAAAGATCACCTTCACACTCCTTAAATATCTCCATCATGTCAAACATTGGTGGGAAACTTACTGGGAGCAAAGTTCCATAGAGGGGTCTAGAATATATGGGGCCGATCCCACTTGGGATTTTTTTGTGGATGTGGTAAAAGAACAATATTACCCTGTTGGCAACTATGAGGACCAGTACATGAAATGGACCACACTACGGCAAGAGAGGGGCCAAACAGTTCCGAAGTTAACCAATACCTTCTATACCTTGCACACCAAGTTGGGTATCAAAGACTCTGACCGACATTTGGTTTTGAAATACCATGGCACTCTACACAGATACATCCAGACTAAAATGGATTTTCTGGACATCTCATCACTCGGTGCTTCTTATCGATATGTTGTTAAAATTGAGCAGAAATTTAAGCACCAGAACAAATGGGAGTTTCGGTCTGCAAATCTGCAACAACCAAAGTATGAAAAAGACGGCCCTAACAAACAGTCTCCCAAAAACCAGTCTAAGACACAGGAAAAGAAGGGTCATGGGAAGACAAAGAAGGACACCAGAAAATGGTGCGAATTCCACAAAAGACCCTGGCACAACACTGATTAATGTCACTCAAAACAGTCATTGGTGCCCGAGATCAAAGACAAGGAGACAAACCCTGATTCAGAATCTGATTCTGAAAGTACTGGTAAAGGACAGATCATTGACACGTACCCCACTGTTATTGTCGCGACCGCAACAATTCAACCAGAAGAATCAACAGATCCCGAAGAGGGGGAGCACCTTTTTCATTCATAGATGTGGGTGAAGGGGACCCCACTGCATTTTATTTTTCATAGAGGAAGCCAAAAAAACCTCATCTCAACAGAGGTCGTCAAATAGTTGGGATTGTCGACAAAACCACACCCGTAGCCATACAACATCGGGTGGCTTCGCCAAGAACGAGATCTCTGTGTCAACCAACAATGTCGATTGCCATATGGCATCCAACCCTTCAAGGATGAGGTATTATGTGATG
>JASDQU010370745.1:45865-57527 GCA_032191745.1 Picea mariana | reverse complement strand
TGCCAATTCCTCTGCTGACGTCACACGTGCTTTGACACGTGTTAGATCCTACCACGTGTCACTCTGATTCATGACTTTCATGTGCCTGAAGTGTTGAATCTGCCTGACACCTGTCATTCCCTGGTTGTGCCACGTGTCCCTTGCTGACGTGGTCTGCTGTCGTGAGTTGGATCAACGGTTCAGATGCACTTCTTATCCAACGGCTGTGATTACATCGCGAAATCGCATATCGCAATTTCAGGGTTTTCATTGTCATTGTTCACGAGACTCGTGAAACTCCGATTCCCGATTCTCCGATGAGAAAAATCAACGGTCCATATCTCAAGCTTGCTTTAACAGCTGCGATCAAATCATGAAATTGCATATCGTGATTTTGGGGTTTTTGTTGTCGAGTGAATTGGACATTTCAAATTATTGATCCCCGATTCTCCGATGGCTTATCTCTCTCGCAGCTTCTACAGATCTGACGGCTGTCGGCCTTTCGAAAAAATTTGAATGGGATCCAACGATCACTGACTCTTCTCCTCCCGATTATTGCTACGCTACTATTCATTTCTATTGTCATCACTACAACCACAACTGTACTTGCCATCAATGACAAGTATATGCTGATATGTTGTCTGTTAACTAAATTTGCCAACACATTTTCAGTAAAATAACAAAAAAGATACATAGATTTTTCCCCTGGAAACCCAAATCGGGAAAACCATCATATTTTATATTCATTCATAGTGATACATTGTTTACAATACAATATACATATAAGAGCCAACGACATCGAAAAACCTAACCCAATGACCTGTATCAGTCAAAAACCCTAATTCCTTAACTAGAAATATAAAACCATTGGAAAAAAACAATGTGCCAAAAAAATCGTCCAACAATGGACATGTAAATCGAAGAATATAACACATACCCAACAATTTCAAGCCATTAGAAATGAGTAAAATCCCTAGATACCCTCGACAAATGCCTCCAAGGTATAAAAAATGGCTCCCTATATTCACTCGTAGTCACGGGGTTAGATCCGACAATGACATGGATGATATTTTGGATTTCTTTCAACTCCACCCTATCAGTAATGATGTTGAAGATTTGGAAATGAAACTTTTCTCTGCCACTCTTCATGGCAATTCTAGGAAATGGTATGATGATCTCCCTGATGCTAGCATCACATATATGGACCAATTAGAAGAAACCTTTCTCAAGAGATGGGGTATTAAATTGGAATATATCCAAATGATACTCAAAATACTCGAGTATATAAAACAAACTGAGAATGATACTATCAGGGAATTCCAAGATAGGTTTGAGAAATTGCTATATCAGATTCCTAGAATCCATCATCCTGGAGACAAGTACCTCAGTTATCTCTATACTAATGCACTCTTAGTGAATTTAGGGTTCCTTCTCAGTAAAAAGGTCCCTAAAACACTCCATGAAGCTCATAACATGGCTATAGATATCGAGGAGAATATCTCTTTGTCCAAGAAAAGAAACATCTTTTCTCTAGAAACCAAAGTTGATGACCCCAAAGGTACCCCAGATATCCTTAATCTAGAGATATTAGTTTCCCTTGACATCTTTGAAGGAAGGGAACATGTCATCAACCAACAGGAGGTTGAGGAGGGTGATCCTAATGAGGGTTTCCAATCCCATGAGGAAGGGAAAGAATTTTCTCATGCTTCTACCGAGGATAATGAAGACATGGTTGAAGAGAGAGAGATCATGAAGATATCAAACATGGTGATGAAGTATTGATGTGTGATCCTACCACTAATGAAGCCATCGACGAGCCTATTCCTCCTACACAAGAAGAAAAGAATGAGATTAGTCACTTTCCTTTTCAGGTTTTTGATAATGCCTTATTCTATGATTCAGAAAGAGAAGAAGAAATGGAATCTTTGGACAAGACATGTCCTCCTTATTATGAAATTGAATATGTAGAGACAAATCATGAGGATGAAACAATGATTTTGTTGTTCCATTTAATGAAGCTATCCAAATCCTCGAAGCTCCTACAAAAGAAGAAGTAAATACAGTGAGTTATTTTCCTTTCCAATAATCTAATGATGCTTTATTTTATTATTTGGAAAGTGAAGAAGTGTTATAGGAGCCCTTGGATGGCTTAAACCCTTCATGTTATGATACATTTGATGACTATGTTGATAATATTGATGAATTCATACATGTCAAAAAGAGTAAATGTGATGTGATTGGATATGATGGGGATCCCATTTATGACATTGAGGATAGTTTCCAAAAGTTTCCTTTAAAACTATCATATGAGGTTAATAATAGTTTTGAAATTTGGCAACAAGGAGATGGCATTGTTATCCCCTATCATAGGGATAACTAAGGATATTATTTATCAAGGCCCATAGGTCCTAGACATGGAATACCGAGATCCATATTGACTTGAGCTTGGCCCTGGAGGGACCATCCTTTCCTTTTCAGTGCCTCTATTCTGTCAGAAGAAGCGACATCCATCCCATCGGCCTGGTTATGAGGTAGCAGTGGGTCCTACTCCATGAGGTARTGAGTCTGAGTATCATGTTATGTGTCACTCTAATTCTCAAAACATTTGAATATGTGCATTTAATTCTCTTTTTCTTCATGACGTTTGCTTGGACATTATGCCTTTTGACTTGTCCATACATGGCGAAGGTGACATAATTCCCTAGCAAATAGGTTCCCTTGGGAATGAGTTTCCACTGGGTGGGTTTATGAAATTTCATCATCCATTCCTTCCATACTTATCACTTTTCATTATATTCCCTCTCATATATACCCTATATTAGTTTAGGCATTAGGTTTTCCAAGCTAGTAAGGGTTGTACCTTTCCTTGTGGGAAGAAGGAGATAAAGGCCTGGAGGGTAAAAGTAGCTGGCAAAAGTTAAAATCCAAAGTTCATACCTTGAGATGCTTCTCCCAGGGATCCCCGAGAAAGAAATAAAAGTCTTCTCAGCAAGAAAAGGGGGGACCCATAAAAAGATAAAACTCAAGACTTAGTTTGTGGATAGGGGGTCTCATCATGAGCCAACCTATTAGGTCCATGGGCATGTAGTGCTATGACACTACTATTTATCTATTCACCACGCTAGGGTAGTGGCGCTTGGTGGAATAGAAAAGAAAAAGGGGGTCTCATAATGAGCCATCCTTATCATATCCATCAAATGCTTGTGGGTAACGCTGTCACCATTGGTCATCACGCCAGGGTAGTTTCCCCCATCTATTCTCTTGAAATAAAAAGCAATAAGAAAAAGAGTAAAATTGCATTGAATGGTCTAGGAAACAATTGCGTCCATGAGAAGGTGTATCTCACCCTATTCAAAGGCACCCATTGGTAATACCTGTATTTCCCTATCATCAATTCACCCATTTCCCAAACATCCCCCACACCATCTCATGCACTTACATGACCTAGATTGATATTCACCTGAGGAATACCCGCACCTAAGGAGAATTATCCCAATAGGATTTCCTGGAACCCTCTCCAAACCTGACTTGTAGAATAACATAACGTCTTTGAGAACTTGTTTTGGAAAAGGGGCCTTTTATGGACATATTTGGGTAACTTGATTATTATATGTGATTGACATTGTTATGATCCCTGTGACTTTTGAGCCCATGGAGGGAATAATTTTTGTTTCTCCAGGACCATGCCTAATAGACTAGTACATATGGGGATATGATTATCTTGGACCTCCATAGGGATAAAATAACACTAGATGGATGCTGAGACCCCAACCAGGATCAAACATATACTAGAGGCTTTCACCAGAGGAAAGGAAGGACGTTCCACCAGAGGCACCTTAGCAGGCTTGGACCTAGGGGGGTCTTTCCTTTCCCCTTGAACATTGGCCTTGGGAGGCCCATGATGTCACCCTTGTGACCCTTGACGTCACCCAACATTAGATGGACATGATGGAGGAAATTGTGTTCCAAGTATCACGTGTGGCATGATCTGGAGGCCTTTCAAGGCCTAAATTTTTAATCAAGGAGGCCAATGTCTCACTTTTGAGGCTAAACGTCACCCTAGGAGGGCATGATGTCACCTCTTTTGCACATTTTAGGGTTTAACTTGTCAATTTTATGTAAAAAAACTGGATTTTTGATGTAACTGGCCATGTCAGCATTTTTTGAACTAATTTGTAATTGAAGGTCACTTGAATTGTAAAAATAAGGGGAAATCCCTTGTATTTTTTCATCATCTTTTAGTCACACAAGTGTGAGGTCTGAAAATAAGCCTCTTTTAAGGCTTATTGGCTTAACTAAGTGGTGCGCAACTCTTGGAGGGAGATTTATTTGGTGTTTGTTGGCATTTTCATGGCGGAAATTATTCAACTAGGGAATGTTACTAGATTATTCTTGGTGAATGTAAGTGAAAATATGCAACTCTTCTTTCTTTGAATGGTTATGGTATCTTTTACTTTTCATTTACTAATATTATGAAATTTCTAGTGTGAAACCCTAGTAGAATAAGCACATGTTATTATCTTTCTCTCAATAGTTATCCACTTACTTGATTTTGCTAGAAGACACCTCCATTGAAGAATATGCTATGTCCATACCTTTGTAGCACTCTAACAACAGTTCTTCATTAATATTTTATTTATCTCAAGCTTGAGCTAAAGAATAAGGAGAATTGTTAGGGCCTAGGGTTACCTACTTCCTAGTAGTCATTTTCCTTCTAGGGTTTTGGATGATTGAGGCCTTGGGTTACCAACACCTCAAGCATCCTCCCTCTTGTATTTAGTTCACTTACTATCATTTGTTTCCTTCAATATTGTTGCTGGAAAAGTGACTCGTTTAACTCTAAAGGCAACAGTTTATACCTTATATTTGATTGATTGATGAAAACAACCCTTAAATCTTCTACTTCAATCTCTTTTCTAACCATTCCTAACCTTAGATTAGACTAACTTACTAACAGTATTGTTTTTGTTACAAAAGTAAACTACATCCATATATTACAGTAGTAAAATCTCCTAAAAGCAAGTATTAAAGTTGATTTTACATTCCCTTCTTTGCTTCTGACAAATGCTAGCATATTGCCAATTCTGAATTATAATTTTGGGTCATTATTGAAGCTTGTTTAAGGCATAATTGTGAATTTATTATTATATATACATTGTTGTTACAAATTTTTGTTTTCTTCATATTGTAAATCGTCTTATTGCTTTTATTCAAAGCCCAAGGTTTTACGAAGCACTAATAGCAATTGTTACTTGCAAATAGTGTTTTCTTGTTGTCTTGTTCTGGGCAGGTACACTTAAGCAAATCTGTGCTTCGTCTTATTAAAACCTTCGGGACTTTCTGATCAGTGTGACTTCTAAGAGAGGAAGAAATTTCTTGATATTAATACCTTTGCCTTCTCAAACCCTCAAGTCACCAAGGAAGTTTCCCCTGGGCTACTACCCCTAAAGAGAAAGAGGTATCTTATTTAGGTGATAGTTATAGGATAACCTCCTGTTACGCAAATTTATTTTTCACTTTGTTTGGGATTTTTGGAAAGTACAAATTGTGCGATAAAAGACATGATTACAAAAAAAATTTAGACACCCAAGGATGACCTGGTGCTATGTTCTCCTAACAATTTTCATTCATACCTTGAGAATTTTGATTAATATTCCTTTGAGCACTTTGATTTATTCCATGAAAAAGATTATCAACCACCGTTATGATCGGATGTTGATAAAGGTGAGGACATTTATTTTCTAGAGAAGGATCCTTATGGTAATGTCTTCCATCTCCATTCGACTATTTTATTTCACTATGTCACTAAAGGTGTAGTTGGGAAGCATTCCCTTTGTCTTAATTTTTCTCTGAGGAAAAGCTTACTTGTAGAATTCAAGGGTAGGTTGAAAACATTAAGAAGAAGTTTATTATATCAGTATTTCAACCTTCCCTTAGGAAATTTCCGTTCATCCTTTAGGTTCTTACTAGTCCCTTTTTCAGACCTCAGGATGTGAATATGTCCGAGGTATCCAACCTTTAGACTCTTTGAGTCAGTCTTTTGAACCTTTGGTTTTTCACAATCCCTTTTTGAGATGGATTGAGCACATTCCTAAGAGTGTGACTTGGCATGATTTTGTCCCTCCCTCCCACCTTCATGAGTTAGACTTTATTATTTCTAATGATGCAGTACGTTTTCTAACTCATGTTATTTTTGTCCTTGACTTATCATTGTTTTCATTTATGATGAAGCATAGAGGCAAGTATTATGAGACATTTCTAGTATGGTTTCACTAGATATTTGACTACACCTAGAATTCAACCAATAGGTAAGTAGAGGTAAGTAGGTAGGAATTATGAATTCATTGTATATACCATCTTCATTTCATGCTAGAGTAGTTGTATTTTCATTTGTATATATGATTTCTTACTTGTATTTTATTTTATCATATATGATCCAGGGCTGATATCACCACCCCAAATGATTACTGATCATTTATGTTGAGATCCAGTAGGTAACAGGTCATACAGTGAGCACATGTCCCTGAGTTGGATCCATAAGTTATCCCCTATCCTAGGGTTAACTAAGGATATTATCTCTCGTGGCTCATAGGTCCTTGACATGGAGTATCGAGAGACATATTGACTTGTGATTGGCCCTAGAGGGTCCATCCTTTCTTCTCTAGTGCCTCCATTTTGTCAACAACAGCATCCTCCATCCCATCGGTCTGGTTCTAAAGTAGAAGTGGGTCTTGCTCCATGAGATAATGAGTCAGGTTATCATGGTATGTGTCACTATGATTCTCAAAGCATTTGAAGATGTGCATTTAATTCTCTTTTTCTTCGTGACATTTGCTTGGACATTATTCCTTTTAACTTGTCCATACTTAGGCGGGATGACAGAATTCCCTATCAATTTGGATCCCTTAGGAGTGAGTTTCCATGGGGTGGGATTATTAAAGCCCATCATCCATTCCTTCCATAATTATCACTTTTCATCATCTTCCCTCTCATCTATCCCATACATTGGTTAAAGCATTGGGTTTTCCAAGCTAGTAAGGGTTGTACCTTGCCTTATGGGAAGAAGGGGCTAAAGGCTCAGAGGGTAAAAGTAGCCGGAAAAAGTTAAAATCAAAATATCAAACCTTGAGATGCTTTGCCCAGGGATCTGCAAGAAAGCAATAAAAGGATTCTCAGCAAGAAAAGGGGGGAGCCATAAAATATAATAAAACTCAAAACCTAGTTGGTGGATAGGGGGTCTCATCATGAGCCAACCTATTAGGTCCATACACATGTAGCAGTATGAAACTACTATTAATATGGTCATCACACTAGGGTAGTCAACCTTCTCATCTCCATGAAATGCTTGTGGGTAACACTATCACCACTGGTCACCATGCTAGGGCAGTTTCTCCCAGCTATTCTCTTGAAAGAAAAAGGAATAATATAAAAAGTAAAAATGCATTGAATGGTATAGGAAACAATTGCATCCACGAAAAGGTGAAAATCACCCTCTTCAAAGGCACCCACAGGTAATACCCACATTTCCCTATCACCATTGCACCCCTTTCCCAAACATCCCCCACACCATCTCATACACTTACATGACCTAGATTTGTCTTCACCTAGAAACACCCCACATCTAAGGAGAATTATCCCAATAGGATGTCTTGGAACCCTCTCCAAACCTAGCTTGTATAATAACATAACATCTTTGAGAACTTGTCTTGGAAAAGGGGGTCTTTATGCACATGTTTGGGTAACTTGATTATTAGATGTTATTGACATTGCTATGATCCCTGTGACTTATGAGCCCATGGAGGGAATACTTGTTGTTTCTTTAGGACCAAGGCCAATGGAAAAGTACATATGGGGATATGATTAGCTTGGATATACATAGGGATAAAATCCCTCCAGATGGATGTTGAGACCCCACCCAGGGGCAAACATATACCAGAGCCTTTCACTAGATAGAAAGAAGGTTGTTCCACCAGAAACACCTTGGCAGGCCTAGACCCAAGGGGGTCTTTCCTTTCCCCCTGAACGTTGGCCTTGGGAGGCCCATGATGTCACCCTTGTGACCCTTGACATCACCCAGTGTCAGATGGACATGATGGAGGCAATTGTGTTCCAAGTGGCATGTGTTGCATGATCTAAAATCCTTGGAAGGCCTAATGTTTTTTTCACGGAGGCCAACATCTTACTTATGAAGCCCAACATCACCCTAGGAGGGAATGATGTCACCTCTTCTACACATTTTAGGGTTTAATTTGTCAATTTTATGTAAAAAACTGGATTTTTGATGTAATTGGCCATGTCGACCCTTTTTAACCTAATTTGTAATTAAAGTTCATTTGAATTGTATAAATAAGGGAAAAATCCCTTGTATTTTTCATGATATTTCACTCACACAAGTGTGAGGTCTGAAATCTGGCCTCCTTTAAGGATTATTGATTGAACTAGGTGGTGCATAACTCTTGGAGGGAGATGTTTTTTTGTGATTTTTTGCATTTTCATGGTGGAAAGTCTTCAACTAGGGATTCTGACTAGATTATTCTCGGTGAATGTAAGTGAAAATATTCAATTATTCTTTCTTTTAATGGTTATGGTATATTTTACTTTGCATTTATTAATATTATGGAATTGCTAGTGTGAAAGCTTAGGAGAAAATCACATGTTATTGTCCTTCTCTCAATAGCTATCAACCTACTTGATTTTTCTAGAAGACACCTTCACTGAAGCATATTATAGAACCCTACCTTAGTAGCACTCTAGTAACTTTTCTTCATTAATTTTTTCATGGTTTCAAGCTTGACCTAAAGAATAAGGAAAACCGCTAGGGCCTAGGGTTACCTACTTCCTAGTGGCCATTTTCCTTCTAGGGTTTGGATGATTGAAGCCTTAAGTTTCCAACACCTCAACCATCCTACCTCTTGTCTTTAGTTCACCTATTATAATTTTTTCCCCTCAATATTGTTGCTGCAAATGTGAGTCCATTTACCCTAAAGGAACTATTTCATACCTTACATTTGATTGATTGATGAAAACAACCTTTAAACCATCTACTTCAAAGTCTTTGCTAACCATTCTTAACCTTAGATTATAATAACTCACTAACTATCTTTTTTTTGTTACAAAAGTAAGCTACAACCATATATGACAACAATAAAAGATTCTAAAAGCAAGTGCTAGAGATTATTTTACATTGCCTTCTTTGCTTCTGTCAAATACTAGCATATTGCCAATTTTAAGTTATCATTTTGCATTATTATTGAAGCTTGTTTAAGGAATAATTGAGAAGCTATCATTACACATAAATTTCTATTATAAATTTATGTTTATTCATATTTATTATCATCTTATTGCTTTTGTTCAAATTCCAAGGTTTTATGAAGCACCGATAACAATTGGTACTTGCAAATAATGTTTTATTGTTGTCTTGTTCTGGGTAGGTACACTTAAGAAAATATTTTCTTTATCTTATTAAAGCTTTGGGACTTTCTGATCAATGTGACTTGTGATCAGGGATGATTTTAAGGATGGAAATTTATTTTAAAATGTAGAAACCTTGGCGAATCTTACTAATACTTCATATGCCAACTATAAATGTTTGGCGATATTTTTGTTAAAATATTCAAATTTATAAGGATTTTATACAGTTTGTATAAAAGTTTTGTGATTTTTAAGGTAAAATAATTTTATCCTATAGAATTTGGGTGAATCATTTTTTGAATGGCGAATCGTTTTTTGGGAAAAACCATGGAAAATTATCCCATGAACGAAATTTAGCCCCTAAAATCATCCCTTTTTGTGAGAGGGGAAGAACTTTCTTGATACTATTACCTTTGCCTTCTCAAACCCCCAGGTCATCGAGGACATATCCCCTGATATTTCACCCCTAAATAGAAATATGTGTCTTATTTAGGTGACAGTGATATGACAACCTCCTGTTACACCAATATATTGTTCACCTGCCTTTGTCTTTTGGGAAAGTACAAATTGTGCGATAACAGGTTTCAAATGGTGGAATTTTTCTTAGACTGAGTTGATATGCCATAGTATAGGTTTTCAAAATTTTAGGTTGTGGTTCGCTACACTTTCAAAGATATAGTCCATGTAGGACAAGGTTTGTGACTACTCTTGAAATTAGTTATCTTGGAATTTTCACTATAATTTTTTGTTTGTGAAGTTTCTGAATCTAAAAGTTTTAGAATCTTGAGTTGACATAGTGAAGTACATGTGTAAAAAATTTCATATTTTGAATCATTATATTTTATGATATATATTTTTTTGTAAGTTAGGGTTTTGCACAAGTTATTTTATAGTGATTTTTAGACATTTTTCCATGTTTAGCAATATCATTTCTTTTAAAAAAAAATTAGAGACGTGTTTCAATGTCTCTAAATAATATAGGATATGCATTTTAGTGGGTAAGACTATGGTTGGGGAAGAATACATGTAATAAATATACAAGGTTTCACATGGTTACTCGAATCCATTATTTTATCCGATTAGAAACCTTTCTAGCCCATGTTGGTATCCCTTTGAGTAGTACCACATTCTACAATACTTGTAGAAATAATATAACTGCCACATACCCTTCGATATATAAGAATTCCCCCAGGAATACGTGAAACCATCTGTAGATAATTTATTTGGTCATTTTGTTTCTATAGTACACCAAGAACAAGACTCAGGGAGATCACTCTCTAGTACCCGAGTAGTCAAATAGTATGGATAACGGAACGATTGAGCCTCCTTAGTTAGTTCCCTAAGATATTGGGATGAGTACTATTGTTGGAAACCACATGTATATCAGAGATCTATAGCACCTAACACTCCCTTGTTGTTAGGACCCAATGAAATTTTCCATGGCTTCAAAGAAATATACAAAATCACCAAGTAAACCTCTAGAGAGATCAACCATTAGGAAGAAATACAAGAGACTTATTGCTAGATGGAATTGATGGAAAACAATATCACTGAAAATAGGGAAAAAATGGAAGAAAATAAAATGGAAAAGAAGATGGATGAAAATAAGGAAGAGAGACAAAAAAAAAAAAAAATCCATGAAGTCCATAGAAAACATGCTCTTATAGAGGATCCCTAGTAGGGATATGGATATCCAAGGAAATCATGAAAATAAGGAGAACAAGGTTTTTGATTCTGAATCACATATTGAGAGTATTTTGTCACATTGGGAGAGAAAAAATAATGAATCTTTGAATCATGAACATTGATTATTCCAAGATCCACATCATCAAGGCTTCAAGTTGGCACCAAGGAACTACTTCATTCTGAAGATCAATATGAGGAATTTTTATGGTAATCATATAACATGGATATTCCAGATGGAGCAATTCTTTGATTTACACCATCAATCCTTCAAAAGGAAACTATTAGATCCTCGTACTTAGAAAATGACCAATTCATATGTTATCAACAACATAGTGAATTAACAAAGGATTATATAATTATGTCTTGGTCCATTTTTACAAAGGAATTGATATCATATTATGGGGATATTAAGAGAAATACATTCTTTAGTCCTATATATATGCCCTTAGTCACACACACACACACCAAGGAGACCTAGTATTTGTATAATCTTATTATATCTCATCTTGTATCTTTAATTGAATATAATGTAAAAGGTGGTTTCCCCCTTGAAGTGGACTATATTCAATGAACTTTTATCATTTTT
>JASDQU010370745.1:15040-45703 GCA_032191745.1 Picea mariana | reverse complement strand
GCCTCAGGTAAAAAAAATATATCATGAACATGTATATAATAAATATGATCAAGATCATTAGAGATGAATAATATATAAAATCTATACACATCACTTTATGATAAAGTTGATAATCAAAACAACTTGAAAAAAAACAATGAAATCGACCTAAAAGTGATATGACACAAGGAAAATCTCGAAATTGAATTTTGAGTTTTATGTTAAATTTTAAGAAATTAAAAAGAATACATGTATCACCGATATAAATAAAAGTCAAAATATGAAAAATCCTCAGCTCTAATATTAATAAGTTCATTGATGCTTAGTTTGAAATTAGGATTCCAAACATATTTACAAAGAAAAATTAAACCAAACTAAGAAAAAATTTCAAAAATAAAGAGGCCCAAATTATTTTTATTTACAATAAATGAAAATTTGGGAGGGTTGTTGTACATGACAATAATTGGTGACACATGGGGAAGAAACAATTATCTCTTGTTTAAAATGATAGGATTAGATTTACCAAAGGTTCAAATGAAATCTTTTCAAAATTTTACTATACACTACACCATTCTCAAAGGTCCCACATAAGACAGATTCAAAGTAAAATAAGATTTTAGAGATGAAAGGATTTGAATTCCTAATTCCAAGACAATGAACCTAAACGAAGGGAAAATTCATTAATTTTTAATTACACATATACTTTTGGAAAACAGAAATAGATAGCCGTTAATTAACGATTAGTATGCATCTGTTTAAAAATTACCTCTTTACCCAACATTGCTTCGCTGCCAGCATGCCTATTCAGTACCCCGACGAAGTTGTCTTGGTATCGTGTGTGCATTTACCTGCTACTAGTGAGCCTATTCAGTACCCTGGCAAGTTTACACACATTTCCCACACAAATGTGCTTTCAACTCTCTAATGACACCTTTTTGATTAATTTATTTGGAAAATTTATTTTATCTATTAAGTGAGGAGAGCAGGGTGGTACATAATTTTTTTTATTTTTTTTTTATTTTTTATAAGGACAAAATGCAATACCATTTGAGTATGACCTCACTAGTTTCTATTTATCTTCGAAAGTAGAGGTTTTAAATGTGTATGGGTATGGGAGGGATTCAAAGTAAATAATGTCGACAACTCTTTCCTTTATAAAGATAAACATATTATACTTTAAACATACCTCAATGTTCCCCATGGGTAACAGTTGGTGTACAAGAAAAGTGAAAACTTGATGTAGATGACCTTAAGGTAAATGGAATCCTATTAAAATGGTAGAGTAAGGATTTCCCCATGTACAGCAATTGGTATTGCATAGGAAGGATTCCCCCATATAAGCTTTAGGAAGAATACAAAATCCAATAAAAAACAAGACAAGTAAAACAAAACAAAACAAAAAAAAAAAATCATTGCAAACAAAGAAAAAAAATGTAAATCCAAAGAAAAAGATAAAGAGAAAATCCAAATATAAAAATAAACTTCAACAAGGCAACTTATGAAAATGTATCCCAAGAAAAGAGTAAATGTGATGAATGCACATTTGTCTGTCTTAAGTGAAATTTTGTTTTTATTTTTACGTTTTTTTAGTGATTCATTTTGTTTTGCCAAGATGCAACTAATTGGGCCTTTTACTCAAACCAAAATCCAAAATCTAGGCAAAAAAATCATGATTAAAATATGACGTTAAATTATATTTCTCTCACCTCACAAACATTTTGTTTCAAAATTGAGTCTTTATAGAAAAATCTAAATGATTATGTAGTAAAAATGAGACTTGTAACGATATTGAATGAAAGTAAAGTATAGTTTCAGAAAATTCCCTGATTTAGCTTATTTGTAACTTGATCAACATCATCATTGTTGGCTTAGCAAGTGAAATGAGGAGAGCGAATTCTTAGCAAGTAGGGGTGGTATATTTTATAAAAAATCCTAAAGACCTACAAGAAACAGAACTTAGATCAACAAATACTAAAACACAAAACAAAACTTGAAATTAAAAACAAAAAGACAAAAAGTAAAAGATGAAAATAAGCATGTGAGACTTCTCTTGAACAATCTCGTTATGATTTACCTTAGATATGTCGAGTTTCTCCAAATTAATGAAGTAAACTCTTCTTATGATAAAAATTAAAACATGAAGAAGTTGTCGATTTAATGAAGTTCTTATATGCCCAAGATCACCAGTTTATTAAATCAAAACTTAAAGTAAATCTAAGCTAAACTAAACTAGACCTACTTCTACTCTAACTTTATGAGGAAAATAAGACTATGTTTAGTCAAATTTCCAATGAAATCATTCAGGTTATTTGATACCTGCAAACATATGTACAAGATGAAATTGTAACCAGAACTTAATGAATAGTAGACAATTAAAATAATTTTTTTATGTACATTTACTTTTAATAGAGACAAAAGAAGAAATTTATCAATAGAGAATTTTGTATGAAATGTATTTTCCAACCAAGATTGAATTCTTTCATGAAAATGATTTTGTAATGGTTTGAATGGAATCATGATTGGAAAAATATTTTGCCGACCCTGTTGAGAAAATTTAGTACTATTTACAATATGAAAAGAATTTCCATTACTATTTACAAACTTATTAACAAAAACTAATGACTTATTCTCATGAGTTTATTTTTCACAAGTATCATCCCCTATAGTGTAATCGATATTAGAACTGACATCTAATTGTGTTAAAAATTCAAGATAATGAAAAGAAGTAGGAACTTGAGTTACATCATAAGAATCAAATACAAACGTGGAATTCATTTATTTAAAATTACAATCATTATGTGAAGATTCAAGATGAGAATTAGTTGAAATATGATGAGTAAAATGATATCCTACATCTTGAAATTTGAATTGATCATGAGGGTTGACAATAAAAGGACCTAACATAACCATCACCTGGGGGTGAAGTGCCTTAATATCCTCAACCTCTAGATCACTATCATAAATAATTTCACATTCACTACCTTGACTATTTTCCTTTAAATAAAAATCTTTAACATAAGATGATGAACATGTATGAAAATTATCAGAAAAATGATCATTATTATTAAAATATTGTTCTTGAGTTTCTAATATCATTTCTCCATATTTTTCTTCATCAGAAATATCCCTTCCAGGTAAGGGATTAATTTGGTCGGGTAAATGTTTCCCTTACTGAAAATGATTATCAAGATGTTCTAATATGTGGGGCTGAGATTTACTAATAATGATATCAAAAATACTAGTTAAATTACTTCTATTGAAACAATTGTCATCATTATGACCAACAACAATTTTGTTAGAATTTGAAACATTTTCAGGATGAATTATGAGTTCTTTGTTGTTATAGGTGAATCCTCCTGTGGACAAGCGGATTCCCTCTTGGTCTCTAGACTCCTAAGGCCAGGACAGAAAAGTGCTTAACATGGACACTGACATCGTTTTAGATCTAATCAAGCTAATATACGGAGGAGAAGAAGAAAGATATGTACCTTATTAACGACGTTTGTCCTTGCAAAGTCCAAGCTGAGCTTCGATCCTGAGCTCCCTGATAGATCCTATAGAACAAACAAAGATACAATGGACTTCCTACTCTACTGATATTAGCTCAAATATAGATCCATCTACTGTAGACAAACTCATATGGAACAAGCATAAGTTTGAAAGAAATAGGCCAAGCATTAATTATTAATGAGAACAAGTAAAAGTACTTACAATCCTTTAGATGAAGGTGCAACAACTTCTTCTAGTTCTCCTTGTCCAACCACTTTGCTCAAGTAATCTACACTAATTTCTTTGATGACATCTCACTCATGAGATCATAATTTCCCTATCTCCAATCTTTTTTGTCAATACCACCTATAGGATCATAAGTTTGGTATCAATCTCTAGTCTTCACCTCTCTTTCACCATGAGGAGGCCTCCTTATATAACCTTGGAGAGGCCCAACCACTTGATAGATATTTGGGATAAGCTGAGGATTGTTCTCCTTTATTTGACGATATTCTCTAAGATCATGCCTTGACCTTCTATTCGAATCCAACCACCTTCATAAATTGAGGGGATTCTTCCCTGATTTGGCTCAACAAACCAAAAACTTGCTCAGAAAGGGTAGCGCTCCCCCAAAAGGGTGCACAGAGCACTCAAACACTCCCCCAAAGAGGCCCAGGGAATGATAGCACTCCCTGACAGTGGGTAGGGGAGTGCTCCTCTCCAAAATCCATATTTGAGTGGTTTTTTCAATGGCAAAAGGCTTGTACTTCTTGTCAACTGATTTTTCTTCTTCAAAACTAGTCTTTGAGGTGTCTTAAGTGTCCTTATGATGTCATTAGAGGCACGACATAGACAAAGTGGTAGTATGATGTTTGTGGCACTTGCGACACTTGTGGTCAAGATACGACACTTGCGGACAAGATGCGATGCTTACAACACTTGTAATGACGACACTTGCAACACTATCGAAGTGAGTAATTTTGGATGTGTAATAGATTGTCCCCCAAAGTGCAAAGTTAGAAGACGATGATGACTGAAGTACTTTGTAGACTTTTTCAAGAAAGGGTATGGATGCAGAGAAGCTAGAAAAATATTCACACAACCATCAAACAAATATTATGACATGTTTCAAACCCAAGGCAGGCATACCTATGCTTGAGTGATAAAGACTTTTTAGGTATCGTCACCATAAAATACACTGTGGATCCATAATTATATTGACAAAATGGTATAGCCACTGAAGATACAATGTGGATCTATACTCTATGACCTGAACTGATCGTATCCATGAAGAATACATAGTGGATCTATGAGATGACAAGACATAGCCACGACCAATACAAAGTGGATCTATGTAACAGTATATGTGTCATAGTTCAAAAGAACTCTTTCGCAACCTGGGAAAAGTATACATAAGAGTGAAAAATCAACCCAGGGTCTTCTTACCGATCTCAATGTAGTATGAATCTAACCATGTGAATATATTTCTTGATGTTGAACATGGTAGAAACCACTTGATTACCAGTCAATGAGGTAAATTGTTAACAAGCGCGAGGGAGATCACCATTGATGTCAATGATTCCCAAGGTACTCTAGTACATTCTGACGAATGTGAATAGATGAGATGAAGTTGAACATCCATGGAATCATCCGATCAGAGGTCAATGATGTGAACCCACTGTCGGACGCGAGGAGGCCTGCCATTGAGGCATGCAAGTCCCAAGGTACTAACTGGTTTCTAAGTCTAGTTCCTGGATAATGTGTTGAATTTGAAAGAAATAGACTCGTCGAAGGAGGGCCTTGATGTATCCCCCATCAATGACACGAAACTGACACAGAGATGTAATTGGTAGATCAAATGAACATGGACTCACACGGTTATTGAAACAAGATATTTTTTATGGCTGAATCTCAAGGAAGATAGTTCCCTTGAACACTGAGGCACATCAGTAGAAATGTGACATGGACCAAAAACTTGAAAATGCAGTGGACGTTGTGACTTTCGTCAGGGACCCAAAGGAGTAAAAGAAACTCATAGGATTGGCTCAGTGTAGAGGTTCAATGAATAAAAATGTGTGCAAAGACAAAGTTTCATGTTAAAGGGCGACTGTAAGAGTTACTGGTAGTGTTCTCAAAAATCGCTTGGATTGCTTCTTTCAATTTTCCCCCCATCCAGATAGACGAGTACCTCTTTTTAATTTAACGATCTCGAGGAGGGTAACACATGCTCGATATGACTCACCTTCGGTAAGTCCCTCTTCCTTTGTTTAACAAACTGGAAGAAGTAAGGGCTCGGTCCCATATTGTACCTTCAATGTATAATCGTTTAACAAGTCCAGAGAAGGTAAACTTGGTGATTTTTCATATTTAGAGAGTCTAAAAAGAACTTAAAGACGACTCCAATGTTGCCCTTTTTCATAATGTTAATCTTGCGAGGCCTAAAAAGAGATAAATTATCACTCGAAAGACGCCCTTTCAAACCTTTTAACGAGTGGTAAAGGAAGCAAGATAACTCGACAATGTTTTCATGTTTAGAGAGTCTGAAAAGAGCTTAAAGACGACTCCAAGGGGTTCCTTTTTTGTGTATCCATGCGAGTCCGCAAAAGTGATAAAAGTCTACTCGGTTACATTCTCATGTTTTTTCAAGCACGAGAAAGAACAAAGACTAAGCTCAGTATGCCCCCAGCTTGAAAGCTAGTGGCTTAACTCCAGAATGATCATCAAAGGCTAGAGACATGCCATCCAAGCTTTAATTCATTCACTGATTGTGAGGTTGTCACCAATTTCTCTACTAGATAGAGAAAAAGGATAAGAGTGGATGAAAAGAAGGTTCAAGAGAGGTGTTTGTTTCATTTTTTAACAAGTTTAACACAGAAAAAGAACTATGCTCAGGGCTCCGTGTTCAATCCCCAGATTTATGTTTCACTTTTTAACGAGATTTCTACAGAGAGGAAAACTATGCTCGAAGCTTATGTTTCATTTTTTAATGATATTGCCACAAAGAAGTGAAACTATGCTCATAACCTCTGTTTCATTTTTTAATGAGCTTGCTACAAAGAAGAGAAAACTATGCTCATGGCCTCTCTGTGATCATGGCTTCCAAGAGAATAATGCTCTGGAAGGACACCATGTCAAGGGACAAAACTCGGTCATGGATTCCAAGAGATCTTCAATGGATGGAATAAAATCACTCTGGAAGGAACACATGTCGAGGGTCTCGTCAAGGGTAAGGAGATTGGGCTCCAATAGCCCTACCGAAGAGATCACCATGTCAACTACTGGATCCAAATCATTGGAAGTTGAAGTCATGGGAGACAACAGAAAATCAACATCAGGAGGGAAGATAGAGTGTATATCTCCCCAAATTTCTTCACAAGGGAGAATAAAAGAAGGTCGATGATGGTTATCATCCCAAGGTAGCTCGTCAATGCTCAACATTTCCCTAATAGATTCATCAGAAAGAAAAATTGGGGAAATGTAGTCAAATGAAGATGACAAGGAATTTAACCATGATGGCATCGAGTAACTGTCAGGTGCCAATATATGTTGGTCATCCAAAGAGGGAGAAGCATATTGGACAACACCGTATGATATTTTAGTTGGACTAAGTGGCATGGTGTCACCTAGTGCATCAAATTCCAAGTAACTAGGTACAATCCAAGGGTCAGATGATTCCAAGGATTGATAAGTCGTGGTCAAAATCATATCGACGGTGGAAATATGATGTGTAGTTGGTGGAAGTGGTGTAGGGAAGGTACCCATAAGGCTATAATATTTCAGCAAGCCAACACCAACGCTTTCATACGTGATCTTGTGATCTCCCAAGAATGGAATATTGTTGGTAGTGGGAGCGTGAGCGTCGGGTGTACATAAATATAACTGATCGACAGTGACAATTTTTCCTTGATTAGGGAATTGTACACATCGAAACACCAATCAGGCAATGAAATTCATAGCATAAAACCAACTTCTTCCAAGTAATAAGTTGTAATCAAAGGGAGCATCGACCACCTCGACATCAATTGTGATGATTTTTCCGCCCAACTGGACGGGCAGGGACTGTAAAAGCCCATGGAGATGAGAACCTCACCCATAAAATGTGCATAACATCATTGGGGATTTGTTAAGTGCGGGTGATTTTGAATTTTTTCCAACATGCTAAAGACATGACACAAGTTGAGTCTCCCTCATCTAGAATAGTTCGGTGGATTTGTTGATTGTGAACAACAACATCAACTTGAAAAGAAAGTTGGTGGGAGAGTCGAGATGTACAATTGTCTAGGTTAAACATGATATGGTTGGATGACTCAGGATCAACATCACAAATAGAAGCCAAGAGTGTTCTACGTTGATTGGGGCAGTGTTGTAGAACTTCTAACGCAAACATAGCACACGGTGCTTGAGCAAAATCTTCAACAATGTTGTAGTTCTGGGCGGACGGCATGTGAACTAGGATTAAAGGTAGATTTACAGATAATTCTATTAGGAGGGCTTAATACAGATTCAAACGTGGGTTTCTCAATCTGAAGTGGTCCAGATGGAGGGTTAACTGATGGAGGACTAACGGAGGATGATGATGGATCCAGTAAAGTATCGGTACCGTTAGTGACTTTTCCTTTGTCAGGTTTAACCGATGTGTCGTATGTATTAGAGCGAGTGGTCAAATTAATCCCATTAAACATATAAATATGTGCACTTGTCGAGGCCTCATCATGAGGATGGCTAGAACTGATCCCAAGAGAGGGGGTTTGAGAAACCATGGATTGTTGCTGCGGAAAAGGCTGAGTAAGCACAGCGGGTTGTGAATTTCCCTGGAAAAGTTTGGCCACTTCATTGCGATGTGGACAGTCTTGAGTGTAGTGATCATCACCACAAATGATACATGGGAATTTCAGTTTTCGTTGTGGTTTCTTTTCGATAGCAGGTGTTTGAGATTGATTTTTTGGTTGTTCATTGTTATTAGTATTTTTTGATTTATTTTATGCCTTCTTCTTACTTCTGGATTGTTGTGAAGGGGAAAATTGAACTGCATTCACCTTATAAATCTGAGTTTGGGGGGAGGTAGAGGAGAGTGTGGTCAACTGGGAAGTAGATTGAGTTTTGATGGAACCGATAACGTCGTCCACATGAGATGCGGATGACGGCTTTGATGGATCGGCATTGGCTCGAGTAGCATTCAGAAGAAACTCATACAAAGTAACAAATTGTGAATAAACCAAATCTAATTACTGAGCCCAAGCAATGGTTTCTTCCTCAGTGACCGTGCCACCCATAGCGACATCGCGAGCAATCGGGGTTAAAAGTGATTTAGTAAACCACTCCGCCAATAATATGTCAGGAATGATTACTTTGATCATCCTTCATCGTCATCTCCACTCATGACTATGGTCAGAGATATGAACAGAGTCAGTTTGACAATGGGAGGTCAAGAGTTCAGTACCTGTCTCGTAGCGAATAAGTAGTTGAAAGTGCGTGAAGAAAGACATGGCGAGGGAGTTGAAACCATGAAAAGAAGCACGTGGTAGTTCAATATACCACTTTGATGCAAAGCCCATAAGTGTTCACTGGAAAAGATGCAAACATATAGAATCATCCATGAGGGAGTTTGATGAACACCACAAATGGAAATTCATCAAATGGTTATTTGGATCTTCTCCAAATTTTTCGTCAAATTTTAGAATATCAGAAGGAATTTTAGCTGGAATAACTGGCCAAACCGATGAATGAAAAATAAGATCATTGGTTAACCGAGACAAGTCTGGGAGATCCAGAGTCGCAAGGAAAGGTAACTGTCGGTTAATTTGTGGATGATACTGGTGTGGCATAGAAACACTAGTAGGACCATAAACTATATTATGTGGATAATTGTAACCAGTAGGTCCTCCTACATACAGATGTTGTTGACAAGGATAAGCAGGATTCGATGATGGCTGAGAAACATTTTCATAACCCGGTGGGTTCTGAGCATTATAAGCCAGGTGATTTGCTTGCCCATAAGGAGGATAAACATGTTTCCCTTGAGGAGGGTGAGAAGTAGATCCCGGAGGCAGATACACATTAGGGGGAGGATAAACATTAGACCCTTGGGGAGGATAATTTTGTTGTCCTTGAGGACTCTAGGTGGTGTTTGGGACACCCAGATAAGGTTGTCCATAAGATGGTCCGAAAGGAATGGGATTTGACACTCCTCCTTGTGGGTTATGATATGAGTTCCCCCCATGTGGGGTTGGGTAAATGTGCCTCTTGAACATACTCCCCAGGATTGTGAATGGTTTCCAGCAAATGAAGGTTTCCCCCTTGCCAGCAGTGGATTAACGACCGGGGTATGAATGGCAAAGGGAGGTTGTCCTCCAGGAGGAACATGAAAAGGGGTCTGTCCCCTGGGAGGGGTAGGCCCTCCATAGAATGGTGTTCCTCCAGGAGGGATAGATCCACTATATGGTGGTTTCCCTCCAGTCAGTTGTATTTGGTTGGCAAGGGTTTGCATTCTTTGGTGCAAATATATCCCAACAAGATCGTGCGGAACATGTGGAGTCGTAGAGTGAAAGTTTGTAAAAGTGGGGGTAGGGATCGAAGTGCCTTGGGAATGAGTAGAGGTGATGAGTCCAGCATTAGGATGGACTTGTGTTGATGTAACAATAGGGTTAATGACCTGTTCGATCTGGTGATTCATAGTTTGACTGGATGGTCCCGTTTCACTAGGAGGGTCATGAGGATTAAAGGGTTGTCGAATGGATTCAAAATACTCATAAAGATCGTGTCCTGATGAAGTCCTCCATACAGAAAGAGCAGGTGTGGGATTTGTATCTACTGTAGTGTTAGGATGAACAATAGTCCTATACTCCTCACCAAAGGTTGGTTCTATGGATCCCATATATGTTTCGGTAAATGCTCTCTCGGGTAACTATGAGATCTCTTTATCTATGATGTTCCTAAGGGAGTTTAAATGAAGAAAAAGTGGTTTGAGAGGATTTATTGACATAGATGTAGTGCGAGGAGTGGGATTCTCAACTGTAACCAAAGCGCCTTCTGGATTGTCTAACAGAGGAGTAACAACACTCCCAGCATCAGATTGATTTTCTAACTCTCCATGGTAGTTGTCTTATGGAGGGTTAGGAGGTAAGGGTTAGCAGCCTTCTAGAGGCAGTCCTTGCATCCTACGCAATCAGCAAAGACCTTTATCATCTACAGGTTCAATTTTGGAGAATAACAGTGCACACTGAAAATCTAGGGCCAACTAACGAAAAGAATCAGCATACGCTAATAAAATCTAGGAATCAAAACTAAGAAAACAAAACTTCTCTTGATGATCGTACTAGTTGGTGATGAAATCCAATGTCGCATGATCAAGTCAAGAAGGGGATAGGATATGGTGGAACAGTTACAATGGTGACCTACTAAACGGACTTTCACCTTGGTGCAATCTTCCATGCAGTAATTGTGGATTTACCCTCCAAGGAGCCTAAGTGAGTTTGACCAATGTCTGTTCCAGGTACAGTGAGACCTCCCTTCACCATCACCTCATGTAAGTACCTAAATATTATGGAAACTAAGGACACCAACTCACAGTCAACCCCTGGGTGGGTACAGTCCATAGTCTGATCCGAACGTATGGGTAGGATAACAAGTCTGAAATCAAATCGAGAGGCTCCCACACATAATCGTGGGTATACCCTCAAGTGACCCCCAATATATGATCCAACCACTACAAACAGTTGAACCATGGAGGGATAATCTCTGTAATTATCCCGAATGCAACCTCGTGCGTAACCCCTGTGTGAGAGGAGGATACCAGAAAGCCTATACAACAATTGGATTTTCTATCCCTATTGCAAGATGCTAATGTTTGTTTTGAAAAACTTTGGAGAGTTGTACTCACAGCCTAATCGAAAGTGCTAATCCTAGTCTGATGTTGGTGGAAGATCCTAAAAACAAAATGTTCTAGATAATTTTTAATTAGCGTTCATTTTGCAGTTGTTCTTTATTTAAAGGGTGTATGAAAATGAAACTAATGGTATTATGTCTCAATTCCCAAAAAAAGCATAAGAAATGATAAGCAGTCCTTTCTTTCGATGAATGCCTATTTAAGGGAAAGAGAGAAAGTTCTTTTCATTATCAAACACTAAGATGCAACATCCTCATACAATTGTTTCTCAATCAAATCCAATGTATGCTAAAAAAATTCAGAAATGCCTTCTAATATCCAAACCAATCACTAAAATATGTCATTTTGCTTGTATGTGAATGATAATCATATGTAAAACTTCTAATGTCAATCAGACTTCAGGATTAAACAATCAGAAGAAAAACTCACACAAACAAAAATGCACTCTCGTCATGAATAAACAAGAAAGACAAAGATAACCAAGTATACAAATAAGAACCAAAAACCAAAAACAAAAGAGAAATGTTGGGAAAATGACCTCAAAGATCAAAAGGAAAAGTTCACAGACCTTTGGATTTCCTCACATAAGCTTCCACTCAGTCAGATAAATGAGGAGAAAACAACAAGTTAACTCCAGGTCAACAAAGACAAAGAGTGACCTCAAGGCAAGGAAAGAAAATGTCAAATTCCCAAACAAAAGAGGTTGAATTCTTAGAAATAAAGTTTTGAAGGCCAATGACAAAGATGAACTGAGAGTATGAGACTCTGAGCAAGTGCAAAAAACAAAAGTTGAACATAGAAATTGAAAACCTAGAGGATTTTTCACAAAAAAGGGGGTATCTCTTTGGTGTAATGGGAACCAGGGCATTCCAGTGCTCTGTGTAAGACCACTAGGGAGTTTTAACGCTCTGATAGAAAGGGAAGGGGGGCGCTCTGCTTCAAAATTTCAGAAAAATGCCCAGAAACTCAAAAAATCAAGGAATCTCAGTAAATCAGGGTGATCATGATGAAATAAGGAAGCAATCAAACAAATCTAAGAATCAAAGAGACAGTATGGAGAGGATCAAATGAGTGGGAAAAGGGCCAAAACAAGATCTAGGACTGGAAACAAAAATCAGAGCTCCTCCCTAGTGTAGTCACTAATTTCTGTTACAAGTGAATCCTCCTGCGGACAAGAGGATTCCCTCTTGGTCTCTAGACTCCTAAGGCCAAGACAGAAAAGTGATTAACATGGAAACTGACATCCTTTTAGATCTAATCAAGCTAATATATGAAGGAGAAGAAGAAATATATGTACCTTATTAACGATGTTTGTCCTTGCAAAGTCCAGGCTGAGCTTCAATCCTTAGCTCCCTAATAGATCCTGTAGAACAAACAAAGATACAATGGACTTCCTAATCTACTGATATTAGCTCAAAAATATATCCATCTACTGCAGACAAACTCATATGGAATAAGCATAAGTTTGAAAGAAACAGGCCAAGCATTGATTATTAATGAAAACAAGTAAAAGTACTTACAATCCTTTGGATGAAGGTGCAGCAGCTTCTTCCAATTCTCCTTGTCCAACCCCTTTTCTCAAGTAATATCCACTGATTTCTTTGATGACATCTCACTCATGAGATCATAAGTTCCCTATATCCAATCTTTTTTGTCAATACGACTTATAGGATCATAAGTTTGGTATCAATCTCTAGTCTTCACCTCTCTTTCACCATGAGGAGGCCTCTTTATATAACCTTGGAGAGGCCCAAACACTTGAGAGATCTTTGGGATAAGTTGAGGATTCTTCTCCTTCAGTTGAGGATATTCCCTAATATCATTCATTGACCTTCTATTTGAATCCAACCACCTTCAGAAATTGAGGGGATCATTCCCTGATTTGGCTCAACAAACCAAAAATTGGATCAAAAAGGCTAGTGCTCCCCCAAAAGGGTGCACAGACCACTTAAACACTCCCCCAAAGAGGCCCAGGGAGTGCTAGCACTCCCTAACAATGGGTAGGGGAGCGCTCCTCTCGAAAATTCATATTTGAGTGGTTTTTTCAATGGCAAAAGGCTTGTACTTCTTGCCAACTGTCTTCTCTTCTTCAAAACTAGTCTTTGAGGTGTCTTAAGTGTCCTTATGATGTCGTTAGAGGCATGACATAGGAAAGGTGGTAGTATTATGTTTGTGACACTTGTGTTCAATATACAACACTTGCGGACAAGATGTGACGCTTACAACACTTGCGACACTATCGAAGTGAGTAATTTTGATGTGTAACAATTACATGGACTTATGTTTTCTGAAAGTTGTTCCGTAATAAATTCTGAATTGGTTGTTATAACAGGTTCAGTTATGTCATAAGAAGTAATAGGTTCATCAATAGTATAAAATACACTAAGAAAAGTTAAATTTTCTGATTCATTGTGATTAATAAAAGGAAGTGAAAGAATGTGTTTAAACCTTGCTATTAATTCAAAATATGAAGGAAAATCATCATACTTAAATTGAAGGAAATTCAACTTGAATCTAAGAAGTAAATTGTTATAGGACTCACCTTCAATTCTACGCAAGTTCTCAATTTCGAGGAAAACCCGATCAAGGTCATATTCTTGAAATCTATGCAAGAAAATTTGAGAAAACGTGTCCCAACTATCTACAGAAGAAACTAGTAATGATCTAAACCAGCCTTTAGTTTGTCATGTTAAGGTGAGAGTGAAAATTCTTCACATGACTCCATCATCAATATCAAAAATGTTACAATTCAAAATAAATTGATGAACATGATGAAATCCAAAAGAATTAGACTCGCCATTAAATTTTACCTGTGACAAGTGTCTAACTACCTTTTTTGGAGTGCTTGATATTCAACCATATATACAACTCCATATGGGTAGTTTATGAACCATTAAAAATAAATTAATGAACTAAAAATAATAGCTCAAACAAGAATCAAATTATTATTCACACTCATTGGTTCCCTCCTTCCGATGCCAAAAATATTGATGGCCAAATATGACCATATTCAAGATTAAGATTCACTTGCAAATCATAGAAACAGTTCATATGATTTGCAATTTATTTACGCAAATATGGAATGTAATGACTTAAATAAAGAATTACCTTAGTCAACCAAAACATATACTTAAACTCAATAAAATAGATTCAATGTAAAATATACTATCATATTGAAGAAATAGTTCTTTCAATACAACCGTAATTAAAAAAAAAAAAAAAACAAGATTATAATTAAATGATAAATAATTATCATTAACAACAATCAAATTTTCATGAATCAATAATTGAGTTCCAATTTGAAATATGTTCCTCTCTGTAAAGATAGATTTAAGAAATTAAAGATTCAAATCAAAATTGAATTAACAAGAAGAAGTAACAACAAATTTGTAAATCATATAGTAGTGCAAGTGAATGAAAAATTGGTATTAGCTTAAAATAAATTTGGTCTTACACATTCCTCAAGAATCCCACAGAAAGAGAATCCATCTAATACAATAGTGTAATCAAGTGCTTATTTCCTTGTAGAATTACTTCCCCTAGTTTAAGATATCTAGAACGTGTAACATATCTCCCCCTTTTGGCTTTGTCTTTTAATAAAAGAGATCCCTCTTAGCTAAAACTAAAAACTAAAAAAGTAATTATCATAAAACTGTTTTAATTCTAAAACTAAAACTAAAAACTCAACCAACTCCTAAAAAATAGAATTTTTTTTTTCAAAAATAATTTTGTAATTATTTGATATTAATCTTCCTCTTGTCTTTGAAATTTATGTACAATTCTTGGTCCAAATCCTTCTTTGTACACCTATCATCATAAATGAAAACTAATTAATAACAAAAAACAAAAATAAAAATCAGGGACAACTACAAAATTTCAAATTTTGTAGTTGTTATTAGAAAAAACAAAATTGAATAAATTAAAAGCAATTTAATTCAAATTTGTTCAAACGAACATCTAAATTAAACACTGAACATTTAATGAGGCTTATTTTATAAATCTAAAATAAAAATATTGATTCAAGAACAACATCAATTGCCAACAAACTTTTGATCTTAACATATTTTTTCTTGAATTCCAATTTTTGCATACCAAACATGCATAACTCTATAATACCATTCTTCTTATCATTCAAAGAGTCATGGACAACCAAATTTGTGATTTAAAAAATTGTATAACAGGTCGAGGAATATCATGATGTTCAGAAATTTTATAGAGATTTTTAGATTCTCAATAAAACTTTCATAATTTTGTTTTAAAACAGATTTCAAGTTCTAACTTGTTGTAAGGGTTTCTTGAGGAGTTTGAATATGAGCGATATTTATTTCACTAATCTCAAACGATTTTGTAGATTCGACCTGCAAAATAAAGTCAAATAATGATAGAAAAAATTATAAAATCTAAAAATCAAGATTTGCTCATAAATTTTCCTCCAGTTGGTGCATGGGCGCAACGTGAAAAATTCCTTCCAATGGAACAAGGATATCTCCCAAAATACTAATAAATTTGGGAAAATCCTCGTGTATCAACTAATTATGTCCATTCTAAAAACACCCATGTTTTATTGTTCTAAGATTCAACACAGTGTGATCAGAAACTAAAACTGAAACTGAAATTTGTGAGTTTGTTCAGATTTCTTCTAAATAACTGAAGACTTCAAGAACAATCATAAGCATATGAAATCATTTAATATTATAAATACAAGATTTAAACAGAGAAATTATTTTTATGTTTTCAATATCTGAAACTTGTGATCCCCAAATCGCAGATTTCCTCATTGAAACTAAGCATAAAACTTTACCCTTTTGGTTTTGGATATCAAAAAGATGGTTACAAAATTTTCTATAAACATCTATCCTAGAAAATCAATTATATCTCTAAAAATATTCAGTTTTTGAAGAAAATTCTCAAGAGTCAAGTAAAATGGCCCAATCTCGAAATGGTTTTTTGTCAATTTGTTCGTAATTCACCATGCAAAATTACTACTCTGTCCATGAACGAATTCACCAATCCTTCAAACTGATCAAAGATATCCCACCATTTTCAACTAATTCGGTTGAAAATTTTCAAAACCTGAAGGCTCAGATATGAATATTAAACCCATGAGAGGATTGGACAAGTAAAATCAGAGGTGAATATGTGAAATACATAGTTGTGTATATGAAACCATTGTTCATAATGAAAAAAACCCTTATGATAGAAAATTCCTAAATCATGAAAAGATGAGAAATTATAAGCCTATCTCAACTTTGATGGGTGAATTAATTTTTTGTTTATGGCAAGGCACATGATTCTATCCTAACTCACTACACGGATTAAAAGCAAGTTGAAATGTTATATGGAAAACCCAAAATTCAAAATGCTTTTTTACCCAAATCATGTATTAAGTTGATAACATTAATCACATTAATAGCATTGTTTCCATTATTAACTAACTCATCCATTGTTCATAAACCTTTTACCATATAAATGATGAATATCACATGTTAATGTATAATGCTTTGAACATATTTTCGATTATAAGGTAGGCTATAACAAAGTGCATTAAATCTCAATATGAAATAAAACCTCTTTAATTATTCATCCAAATAATGCAAAATGGTGAAATAAATAAGACTTGGGATGAAAAACAAATTTTGAATAGCCTATCATATATATATATATATATATATATATAAGAAACATGATCAAGATTATTAGAGATGAATAATAAATAAAATATATACACATCACTTTATGAACAAGTTGATAATCAAAACAAATTAAAAAAAAAAAACAATGAAATCGACCTAAAAGTGATATGACACACATAAAATCTTGAAATTGAATTTTGAGTTTTATGTTAAAATTAAGGAAATTAAAAAGAATACATGCATCATCGGTATAAATAAAAGTCAAAATATGAAAAATGCTCAGCTCTAAAATTAACAAGTGCATTGATGCTCAGTTTTAAATCAAGATTCCAAACATATTTACAAATAAAAACTAAACCAAACTAAGAAAACATTTCAAAAATAAAAGGGACCAAATTATTTTTATTTACAATAAATTCAAATTTGGGAGGGTTGTTGTACACGACAACACTCTCTTATCGCCTTCTCTCCCAACCCTTTCATCGTTGTTCCCTCCTTTTCTTCATTCCTACTACTCACCCTCCCCTAACCATCTACCCTTTGAGTCTTCTCACCTCCATATCCCACCAAATTCCCCCACCCTCTGTCCCTCTCTTAGATCCTCTCCTCCTTCCCCTTCATCTTTCTCCCCCTTCCCCTTGGATCCTCCCTCCTTTATTTTATGGAGCCTTCACCTCTTCTCACCTCTTCCCTCTTTTCCACTCTCATCCCACCCCATCATGCTTGCCTCTCTTGGTGTCATGTATCTCCCTCTCTTATATGTATCTCTATCACCTCCTCTCCTCCCACCCCTCCATCCTTCCTCAACCTCCCCCTTGGATTCTCCCTAATTTCTTATACCTACACTCTGATCTATCCCTAGGACACTATTTCTCTCTTCCATTGTTCCCATGCCTCTACCTTGATCACTTTCATGCGAAGGTCATAGCCCCACCTTGGGGAGAGAGAGAGAGAAAAGGAGGTAGAGACATAGGGAGAGATAGGTAAAGAGAGACAGAGGGAAAGAAGGAGAGAGAGGGAGGGAGGGAGAGAGATATGGATCTGGGGGTATTTTTTTGAGGGAGGGAATGCAATAGGGAGTGAGGGATATATAAAGAGAGGAATGGAGATGGAGGAAGGGGGAGAGATGGGGGAAGAGAAGGAAGGGAGAAAAGGATAGAGGGGCATATGAATAGAGAGAAGTGGGGGAGAGGAGAAGGGANTAAAAACTAAACCAAACTAAGAAAACATTTCAAAAATAAAAGGGACCAAATTATTTTTATTTACAATAAATTCAAATTTGGGAGGGTTGTTGTACATGACAATACTCTCTTATCGCCTTCTCTCGCAACCCTTTCATCGTTGTTCCCTCCTTTTCTTCATGCCCACTACTCACCCTCCCCTAACCATCTACCCTTTGAGTCTTCTCACCTCCATATCCCACCAGATTCCCACACCCTCTATCCCTCCCTTAGATCCTCTCCTCCTCCCCCTTCATCTTTCTCCCCCTTCCCCTTGGATCCTCCCTCCTTTATTTTATGGAGCCTTTGCCTCTTCTCACCTCTTCCATCTTTTCCACTCTCATCCCACCCCAGCATGCTTTCCTCTCTTGGTGTCAGGTATCTCTCTCTCTTATATGGATCTCTATCACCTCCTCTCCTCCCACCCCTCCATCCTTCCTCAACCTCCCCCTTGGATTCTCCCTAATTTCTTATACCTACACTATGATCTATCCCTATGACACTATTTCTCTCTTCCATTGTTCCCATGCCTCTACCTTGACCACCTTCATGCGAAGGTCATAGCCCCACCTTGGGGAGAGAGAGAGAGAGAGAGAGAGAGAGAAGGAGGTAGAGACATAGGGAGAGATAGGTAAAGAGAGACAGAGGGAAAGAAAGAGAGAGAGTGAGAGAGGGAGAGAGGGAGGGAGAGAGATATGGAGATATGGATCTACCTTGAAAAAATCGATTTCAGCGGCAACAACATCCATCCCATTGACCTGGTTCTAAAGTAGCAGTGTGTCTTCATCCATGAGATAATGAGTCTGGGTATCATGGTATGTGAGACTCTAATTCTCAAAGCATTTGAATATGTGAATTTAAATCTCTTTTGATTCATGACGTTTGTTTGGAAATTATTCCTATTAACTTTTCCATACCTAGGGGGGATGATAGAATTCCATAGCAAGTTTGTTCCCTTAGGAGTGAGTTTCCTCTGGGTGTGATTATGAAAGGTCATTGTCCATTCCTTTCATCCTTATCACTTTTCATCATCTTCCCTCTCATCTATCCCCTACCTTGGTTTGGGTATTGGGTTTTCCAAGCTAGTAAGGGTTGTACCTTTCCTTGTGGGAAGAAGGGGCCAAAGGCCCAGAGGGTAGAAGTAGATGGAAAAAAATTAAAATAAAAAGATCAAACGTTTAGATGCTTCTCCAAGGGATCCCTGAGAAATCAATAAAAGGATTCTCAACAAGAAAGGGGGGACCCATAAAATATAATAAAACTCAAGACATAGTTGGTGGATAGGGATTCTCATCATGAGCCAGGCTATTAGGTCCATGGGAATGTAGTGGTATGAAACTACTATTCATATATTCACCACACCAAGGTAGTGGCTCTTGGTGGCATAGCCAAGAGAAAGGGGGTCTCATCACAAGCCAACCTTCGCATCTCCGTGAAATGCTTGGGGGTAACATTGTCACCACTGGTCACCATGCCACGCCACTATCCCCCAACTATTCTATTGAAAGAAAAAAAAATAATATAAAGAGTAAAAATTCATTGAATGGGATAGTAAATAATTGCATCCATGACAAGGTGCATCTCACCATCTTCAGAGGCACCCACAGGTAAGACCTACATTTCCCTATCATCACTGCGCCCCTTGCCCGGACATCCACCATACTATCTCATGCACTTACATGACCTATATTGGTATTCACCTGGAAACACCCCAAATCCAAGGAGAATTATCCCAATAGGATGTCTTGGAACCCTCTCCAAACCTGGCTTGTAGAATAGCATAATGTCTTTGAGAACTTGTCTGGGAAAAGGGGGGATTTATGCACATGTTTGGGTAACTTTATTATTAGATGTCATTGACATTGCTATGATCCCTGTGACTTCTAAGCCCATGGAGGGAGTACTTGTTGTTGTTGTAGGACCACGCTCGACAAACAAGTACATATGGGGAAATGATTAGCTCAGACCTCCATAGGGATAAAATCCCACCAGATGGATGTTGAGACTCCTGCCAGGGGAAGACATATACCAGAGGCTTGCACCAGAGAGAAAGAAGGAAGTTCCACCAGAGACACCTTTCCATGCTTGGACCCAAGTGTGTATTTCCTTTCCCTCTGAACGTTAGCCTTGGGAGGCCCATGACATCACCCTTTTGACCCTTGATGTCACCCAACGTCAGATGGACATGATGGAGGCAGTTATGTGCCAAGTGGCACATGTGGCATCATCTGAAGGCCTTGAAAGGCCTAATGTTTTCTTCATGGTGGAAAACGTCTCACTTATGAGGCCCAAAATCACCCTAGGAGGGCATGACGTCACCTCTTCTACACATTTTAGGGTTTAATTTGTCAATTTTATGTAAAAAAATTGGATTTTTGATGTAACCGGCCATGTTGACCTTTTTTTGACCTAATTTGTAATTAAAGATCATTTGAATTGTATAAATAAGGGAAATATCCCTTGTATTTTTCATGATATTTCACTCACACAAGTGTGAGGTCTAAAATTCAACCTCCTTTAAGGCTTATTGGCTGAACTAAGGTGCACAACTCTTGGAGGGAGCTTTTATTGGTGATTTTTGGCATTTTCATGGTGGAAAGTATTCAACTAGGGATTGTGACTAGATTATTCTTGGTGAATGTAAGTGAAAATATACAATTCTTCTTTCTTTGAATTCATATGGTATCTTTTACTTTGCATTTATTAAGATAATGAAATTGCTAGTGTGAAACCCTAGGATAAAAGCACATGTTATTGTCCTTCTCTCAATATCTATCCACCTACTTGATTTTTCTAGAAGACACCTTCATTGAAGAATATTCTAGAGCCCTACCTTAGTAGCACTCTAGTACCTTTTCTTCATTAATCTTTTATTTGTTTCAAGCTTGACCTAAAGAAGAAGGAAAACCACTAGGGCCTAGGGTTACTTACTTCCTAGTGGTCATTTTCCTTCTAGGGTTTAGATTATTGAGGTATTGGGTTGCAAACACCTTAACCATATTCTCTCTTGTATTTAGTTCACCTATTATCATTTTTTTCCCTCGAGATTGTTGCTGCAAAATTAATTCCATTTACCCTAAATGCACTAGTTCATACCTTGCATTTGATTGATTGATGAAAACAACCTTTAAACCATCTACTTCAAAGTTTTTGCTAACCACTCCTAACCTTATATTATACTAACTTACTAACTATCTTTCTGATGCTACAAAAGTAAGATAAAACCATATATGACAGCAATTAAAGCTTGTAAAAGCAAGTGTTAGAGCTGATTTTACATTTCCTTCTTTGCTTCTAACAAATTCTAGCATATTGCCAATTTTAGGTTATCATTTTGGGTCATTATTGAAGCTTGTTTAAGTCATAATTGAGAAGCTATCATTATATATACATTGTTGTTATAAATTTATTTGCTTCATATTTATTATCAACTTATTTCTTTTGTTCAAAGTCCAAGGTTTTATGAAGCATTGATATCAATTGGTACTTGCAAATAGTGTTTTGTTATTGTCTTGTTCTCGGCAGGTACACTTAAGAAAATATTTGCTTCATCTTTGGGACTTTTTTATCAGTGTGAATTGTGAGAGGGGGGAAACTTTATTGATACTATTACGTTTTCCTTCTCAAACCCACAAGTCATCGAGGACATCTCCGTTGGGATTTCACCCCTAAAAAGAAAGAGGTGTTTTATTTAGGTGACAGTGATAGGAGAACCTTTGATTATGCCAATTTATTGTTCACTTTTCTTTGGATTTTGGGAAAGTACAAATTGTGTGATAACATTTTGGCACCATTTTCGAGAGACACTGAGTCAATTCTCATCAAAGACGACTCTTTTCAGTAAGACTTTCCTTAAAATCCTTTATCTTACAAAGCTGACCTGATGACTCCATTGAGGGTGATTCCCTCTTCTCTCTTTGATGATCCCTAGAACTATTATCTGAAGAATCCACTAATTACAAATCCAAATATGGATTCTCAATGGGACTCGAAATTTTTTTGTAGATTTTGACCTTGTACAATATTTACTGCAAATAGATTTTCAATAAAATAACAAAAAAGATACATAGATTTTTCCCCTGGAAACCCAAATCAGGAAAACCATCATATTCTATATTCATTCATAGTGATACATTGTTTACAATACAATATACATATAGGATCCAACGACATCCAAAAACCTAACCCAATGACCTGTATCAGTCAAAAACCCTAATTCCTTAACTAGAAATAGAAAACCATTGGAAAAAAACCATGTGCCAAAAAAACCGCCCAACAATGGACATGTAAATCGAAGAATATAACACATACCCAACAATTTCAAGCCATTAGAAATGAGTAAAATCCCTAGATACCCTCGACAAATGCCCCCAAGGTATGAAAAATGGCTCCCTATATTCACTCGTAGTCATGGGGTTAGAGCCGACAATGACATGGATGATATTTTGGATTTCTTTCAACTCCACCCTATCAGTAATGATGTTGAAGATTTGGAAATGAAACGTTTCTCTTCCACTCTTCATGGAAATGCTAGGAAATGGTATGATGATCTCCCTGATGCTAGAATCACATATATGGACCAATTAGAAGAAACCTTTCTCAAGAGAAGGGGTATTAAATTGGAATATATCCAGATGATACTAAAAATACTCAAGTATATAAAACAAACTGAGAATGATGCTATCAGGGAATTCCAGGATAGGTTTGAGAAATTGCTATATCAGATTCCTAGAAGCCATCATCCTGGAGACAAGTACCTCATTTATCTCTATACCAATGCACTCTTAGTGAATTTAGGGTTCCTTCTAAGTAAAAAGGGCCCAAAAACACTCCATGAATCTCATAACATGGCTATAGATATCGAGGAGAATATCTCTTTTTCCAAGAAAAGAAACATCATTTCTCTAGAAACCAAAGTTGATGACCCCAAAGGTACACCAGATATCCTTAATATGGAGAGATTACTTTCCCTTGATATCTTTGAAGGAAGGGAACATGTCATCAACCAACAGGAGGTTGAGGAGAGCAATCCTAATGAGGGTTTCCAACCCCATGAGGAAGGGAAAGAATTTTCTCATGCTTCTACCGAGGATAATGAAGACATGGTTGAAGAGAGAGAGATCCTGAAGATATCAAACATGGTGATGAAGTATTTATGTGTGATCCTACCGCTAATGAAGCCATCGACGAGCCTATTCCTCCTACACAAGAAGAAAAGGATGATATTAGTCACTTTCCTTTTCAGGATTTTGATAATTCCTTATTCTATGATTCAGAGAGAGAAGAAGAAATGGAATCTTTGGACAAGACATGTCCTCCTTATTATGAAATTAAAGATGTAGAGACAAATCATGAGGATGAAACAATGATGCTTGTTGTTCCATTTAATGAAGCTATCCAAATCCTTGAAGCTCCTACATAAAAAGAAGTAAATATAGTAAGTTATTTTCCTTTCCAATAATCTAATGATTCTTTATTTTATTATTTGGAAAGTGAAGAAGTGTTAGAGGAGCCCTTGGATGGCTTAAACCCTTCATGTTATGATAAATTTGATGACTATGTTGATAATATTGATGAATTCATACATGTCGGAAAGAGTAAATGTGATGTGATTGGATATGATGGGGATCCCATTTACGACATTGAGGATAATTTCCAAAAGTTTCCTTTAAAACTATCATATGAGGTTACTAATAGTTTTGAAATTTGGCAACAAGGAGATGGCATTGTTATCCCCTATCATAGGGATAACTAAGGAGATTATTTATCGATGCCCACAGGTCCTAGACATGGAATACCGATATCCATATTGACTTGAGCTTGGCCTTGGAGGGCCCATCCTTTCCTTTTCAATGCCTCTATTCTGTCAGCAAAAGCGGCATCCATCCCATCGGCCTGGTTCTAAGGTAGCAGTGGGTCCTTCTCCATGAGGTAATGAGTCCAAGTATCAAGTTATGTGTCACTCTAATTCTCAAAACATTTGAATATGTGAATTTAATTCTCTTTTTGTTCATGATGTTTTCTTGTACATTATGCCTTTTGACTTGTCCATACATGGAAAATGTGACATAATTTCCTAGCAAATTGGTTCCCTTGGGAATGAGTTTCCACTGGGTAGGTTTATGAAATTTCATCATCCATTCTTCCATACTTATCACTTTTCATTTTATTCCCTCTCATCTATACCCTATATTAGTTCAGGAATTAGGTTTTCCAAGCTAGTAAGGGTTGTACCTTTCCTTGTGGGAAGAAGGGGATAAAGGCCTGGAGGGTAAAAGTAGCTGGAAAAAGTTAAAATCCAAAGATCATACCTTGAGATGCTTCTCCTAGGGATCCTCGAGAAAGAAATAAAAGGCTTCTCAGCAAGAAAAGGGGGGACCCATAAAAAGATAAAACTCAAGACTTAGTTTGTGGATAGGGGGTCTCATCACGAGCCAACCTATTAGGTCCATGGGCATGTAGTGCTATGACACTACTATTTATCTATTCACCATGCTAGGGTAGTGGCGCTTAGTGGAATAGACAAGAAAAAGGGGGTCTCATAACAATCCATCCTTATCATCTCCATGAAATGCTTGTGGGTAACACTGTCACCATTGGTCATCACGCCAGGGTAGTGTCCCCCATCTATTTTCTTGAAATAAAAAGCAATAAGAAAAAGAGAAAAATTGCATTGAATGGTCTAGGAAACAATTGTGTCCATGAGAAGGTGTATCTCACCCTCTTCAAAGGAACCCATTGGTACTACCTACATTTCCCTATCATCAATTCACCCCTTTCCCAAACATCCCCCACACCATATCATGCACTTACATGACCTAGATTGATATTCACCTAGAGAATACCCGTACCTAAGGAGAATTATCCCAATAGGATTTCCTGGAACCCTCTCCAAACCTAACTTGTAGAATAACATAATGTCTTTGAGCACTTGTTTGGGAAAAGGGGGGTTTTATGGACATATTTGGGTAACTTGATTATTATATGTGATAGACATTGTTATGATCCTTGTGACTTATGAGCCCATGGAGGGAATAACTTTTGTTTCTCCAAGACCATTTCTGACAGACTAGTACATATGGGGATATGATTATCTTGGACCTCCATAGCGATAAAATCCCACTAGATGGATGTTGAGACCCCAACCAAGGTCAAACATATACCAGAGGCTTTCACCGGAGGAAAGGAAGGACGTTCCACCAGAGGCACCTTGGCAGGCCTGGACCTAGGGGGCTATTTCCTTTCCCCTTGAACATTGGCCTTGGGAGGCCCACGACATCACCCTTGTGACCCTTAACGTCACCCAACATTAGATGGACATGATGGAGGAATTTGTATGCCAAGTAGCACGTGTGGCATGATCCGAAGGCCTTTCAAGGCCTAAATTTTTACTCAAGGAGGCCAACATCTCACTTATGAGGCCCAAAGTCACCCTAGGAGAGAATGATGTCACCTCTTTTGCACATTTTAGGGTTTAACTTGTCAATTTTATGTAAAAAAACTAGATTTTTTATGTAACTGGCCATGTCGGCATTTTTTGAACTAATTTGTAATTGAAGGTCACTTGAATTGTAAAAATAAGGGAAAATCCCTTGTATTTTTTCATCATCTTTCAGTCACACAAGTGTGAGGTCTGAAAATAATCCTCTTTTAAGGCTTATTGTCTTAACTAAGTGGTGTGCAACTCTTGGAGGGAGATTTATTTGGTGATTTTTTGCATTTTCATGGCGGAAATTATTCAACTAGGGAATGTTACTAGATTATTCTTGGTGAATGTAAGTGAAAATATGCAACTCTTCTTTCTTTGAATGGTTATGGTATCTTTTACTTTGCATTTACTAGTATTATGAAATTGCTAGTGTGAAACCCTAGTAGAATAAGCACATGTTATTATGTTTCTCTCAATAGTTATCCACTTACTTGATTTTGCTAGAAGACACCTCCATTGAAGAATATGCTATATCCCTACCTTTTTAGCACTCTAACAACAGTTCTTCATTGATATTTTATTTATCTCAAGCTTGAGCTAAAGAATAAGGAGAACCGTTAGGTCCTAGGGTTACCTACTTCCTAGTAGTCATTTTCCTTCTAGGGTTTTGGATTATTGAGGCCTTGGGTTACCAACACCTCAAACATCCTCCCTCTTGTCTTTAGTTCACTTACTATCGTTTGTTTCCTTCAATATTGTTGCTGCAAAAGTGACTCCTTTAACTCTAAAGGCAACAGTTTATACCTTAGATTTGATTGATTGATGAAAACAACCCTTAAACCTTCTACTTCAAGCTCTTTTCTAACCATTCCTAACCTTAGATTAGACTAACTTACTAACATTATTGTTTTAGTTACAAAAGTAAACTACTCCATATATTACAGTAGTAAAATATCCTAAAAGAAAGTGTTAAAGTTGATTTTACATTCCCTTCTTTGCTTCTGACAAAGGCTAGCATATTGCCAATTCTGAGTTATAATTTTGGGTCATTATTGAATCTTGTTTAAGGCATAATTGTGAATTTATTATTATATATACATTGTTGTTATAAATTTATGTTTGCTTCATATTGTAAATCATCTTATTTCTTTTATTCAAAGCCCAAGGTTTTACGAAGCATTAATAGCAATTGTTACTTGCAAATAGTGTTTTCTTGTTGTCTTGTTCTGGGTAGGTAAACTTAAGCAAATCTTTTCTTCGTCTTATTAAAACCTTCGAGACTTTTTGATCAGTGTGACTTGTGAAAGAGGAAGAACTTTCTTGATATTATTACCTTTTCCTTCTCAAACCCTCAAGTCACTGGGGACGTCTCCCCTGGGCTATTACCCCTAAAGAGAAAGAGGTATCTTATTTAGGTGACAGTTATGGGATAACCTCATGTTACGCAAATTTATTGTTCACTTTCTTTGGGATTTTTGGAAAGTACTAATTGTGTGATAACAGACATGATTACCAAATTTTTTTAGACACCCAAGGATGACCTGGTGCTATGTTCTCCTAACAATTTTCGTTCATACCTTGAGGATTTTGATTAATATTCCTTTGAGCACTTGAATTTACTCCATGAAAAATATCATCAACCACCATTATGATTGGATTTTGATAAAGGTTAGGAAATTTCTTGTATAGAGAAGGATCTTTATGGCAATGTCTTCCATCTCCCTTCAACTATTTTATTTCGCTGTGTCACTAAAGGTGTAGTTGGGAAGCATTCCCTTTGTCTTATTTTTTCTCTGAGGAAAAGATTACTTGTAGAATTCAAGGGTAGGTTGAAAACATTAAGAAGAAGTTTACTATATCAGTCTTTCAACCTTCCCTTAGGAAATTTCTGGTCATCCTTTAGGTTCTTACTAGTCCCTTTTCAGACCTCAGGATGTGAATATGTCCAAGGTATCCAACCTTCAAACTCTTTGAGTCAGTCTTTTGAACCTTTGGTTTTTCACAATCCCTTTCTGAGATGGATTGAGCACATTCCTAAGAGTGTGAATTGGCATGATTTTATCCCTCCCTCCCACCTCCATGAGTTAGACTTTATTATTTCTAATGATGCAGTATGTTTTCTAACTCATGTTATTTTTGTCCTTGACTTATCATTGTTTTCGTTTATGATGAAGCACAGAGGAAAGTATTATGAGACATTTCTAGGATGGTTTCACTAGATATTTGACTACACCTAGCATTCAACCAATAGGTAAGTAGAGGTAAGTAGGTAGGAATTATGAACTCATTGTATATACCATCTTCATTTCATGCTAGAGTAGTTTTATTTTCATTTGTATATATGATTGCTTACTTGTATTTTATTTTATCATATATGATCCAGGGGTGATATCACCACCCCAAATGATTACTAACCGTTTATGTTGAGATCCAGTAGGTAATAGGTCATACGGTGAGCACATGTCCCTGAGTTGGAGCCATATGTTATCCCCTATCCTAGGGTTAACTAAGGAGATTATCTCTCGTGGCCCATAGGTCCTCGACATGGAGTATCAAGAGACATATTGACTTGTGATTGGCCCTGAAGGGCCCATCCTTTCTTCTCTAGTGCCTCCATTTTTTCAGTAGCAGCATCCTCCATCCCATCGGTCTGGTTCTAAAGTATAAGTGGGTCTTTCTCCATGAGATAATGAGTCAAGTTATCATGGTATGTGTCACTATGAGTCTCAAAGCATTTGAAGATGTGCATTTAATTCTCTTTTTCTTCGTGACATTTTCTTGGACATTATTCCTTTTAACTTGTCCATACTTAGGGGGGATGACAGAATTCCCTAACAATTTGGATCCCTTAGGAGTGAGTTTCCACTGGGTGGGATTATTAAATTCCATCGTCCATTCCTTCCATAATTATCACATTTCATCATATTCGCTCTCATCTATCCCATACATTGGTTAGATCGTTAGGTTTTCCAAGCTAGTAAGGGTTGTACCTTGCCTTATGGGAAGAAGGGGCTAAAGGCACAGAGGCTAAAGGTAGCTGGAAAAAGTTAAAATCCAAATATCAAACCTTGAGATGCTTTGCCCAGGGATCTGCAAGAAAGCAATAAAAGGATTCTCAGCAAGAAAAGGGGGGAGCCATAAAATACAATAAAACTCAAAACCTAGTTGGTGGATAGGGGGTCTCATCATGAGCCAACCTATTAGGTACATACGCATGTAGCGGTATGAAACTACTATTAATATGGTCATCACACCAGGGTAGTCAACCTTCTCATCTCCATGAAATGCTTGTGGGTAACACTGTCAACACTAGTCACAATGCTAGGGCAGTGTCGCCCAACTATTCTCTTGAAAGAAAAAGGAATAATATAAAGAGTAAAAATGCATTGAATGGTATAGGAAACAATTGCATCCATGACAAGGTGCAAATCACCCTCTTCAAAGGCACCCACAGGTAAGACCTACATTTCCCTATCATCATTGCGCCCCTTTCCTAAACATCCCCCACACCATCTCATACACTTACATGACCTAGATTTGTCTTCACCTAGAAACACCCCACATCTAAGGAGAATTATCCCAATAGGATGTCCTGGAACCCTCTCCAAACCTAGCTTGTAGAATAACATAACGTCTTTGAGAACTTGTCTTGGAAAAGGGGGTCTTTATGCACATGTTTGGGTAACTTGATTATTAGATGTTATTGACATTTCTATGATCCATGTGACTTATGAGCCCATGGAGGGAATACTTGTTGTTTCTATAGGAACAAGGCCGATGGAAAATTACATATGGGGATATGATTAGCTTGGATCTACATAGGGATAAAATCCCTCCAGATGGATGTTGAGACCCCACCCAAAGGCAGACATATACCAGAGGCTTGCACCAAAGAGAAAGAAGGGTGTTCCACCAGAAACACCTTGGTAGGCCTAGACCCAAGGGGGTCTTTCCCCCTAAACGTTGTCCTTGGGAGGCCCATGATGTCACCCTTGTGACCCTTGACGTCACCCAGTGTCAGATGGACATGATGGAGGCAATTGTGTGCCAAGTGGCACATGTTGCATGCTCTGAAAGCCTTGGAAGGCCTAATGTTTTTCTCATGGAGGCCAACATCTCACTTATGAAGCCCAACGTCACCCTAGGAGGGAATGATGTCACCTCTTCTACACATTTTAGGGTTTAATTTGTCAATTTTATGTAAAAAAATACATTTTTTATGTAATTGGCCATGTCGACCCTTTTTTATCTAATTTGTAATTAAAGTTCATTTGAATTGTATAAATAAGGGGAAAATACCTTTTATTTTTCATGATATTTCACTCACACAAGTGTGAGGTCTGAAATCTGGCCTCCTTTAAGGATTATTGGCTGAACTAGGTGGTGCACAGCTCTTGGAGGGAGATGTTTTTTGTGATTTTTGGCATTTTCATGGTGGAAAGTCTTCAACTAGGGATTCTGATTATATTATTCTCGGTGAATGTAAGTGAAAATATGCAATTATTCTTTCTTTTAATGGTTATGGTATATTTTACATTGCATTTATTAATATTATGGAATTGCTAGTGTGAAACCTTAGGAGAAAAGCACATGTTATTGTCCTTCTCTCAATAGCTATCAACCTACTTGATTTTTCTAGAAGACACCTTCATTGAAGCATATTCCAAATCCCTACCTTAGTATCACTCTAGTAACTTTTCTTCATTAATTTTTTCATGGTTTCAAGCTTGACCTAAAGAATAAGGAAAACCACTAGGGCCTAGGGTTACCTACTTCCTAGTGGCCATTTTCCTTCTAGGGTTTGGATGATTGAAGCCTTAGGTTTCCAACACCTCAACCATCCTACCTCTTGTCTTTAGTTCACCTATTATATTTTTTTCCCCTCAATATTGTTGCTGCAAACATGAGTCCATTTACCCTAAAGGAACTAGTTCATACCTTACATTTGATTGATTGATGAAAACAACCTTTAAACCATCTACTTCAAAGTCTTTGTTAACCATTATTAACCTTAGATTAGAATAACTT
>JASDQU010370745.1:0-15007 GCA_032191745.1 Picea mariana | reverse complement strand
AAGTGTTAGAGATTATTTTACATTGCCTTCTTTGCTTCTGTCAAATACTAGCATATTGCTAATTTTAAGTTATCATTTTGCAATATTATTGAAGCTTGTTTAAGGAATAATTGAGAAGCTATCATTACACATAAATTTCTGTTATAATCATATTTATTATCATCGTATTTATTTTGTTCAAATTCCAAGGTTTTATGAAGCACTGATATCAATTGGTACTTGCAAATAATGTTTTCTTGTTGTCTTGTTCTAGGTAGGTACACTTAAGAAAATATTTCCTTTATCTTATTAAACCTTTGGGACTTTCTGATCAATGTGACTTGTGAGCAGGGATGATTTTATGGAAATTTATTTTAAAATGTAGAAACCTTGGCGAATCTTACTAATCCTTCATATGCCAACTATAAATGTTTGGCGATATTTTTGTAAAAATATTCAAATTTCTAAGGATTTTATATAGTTTGTATAAAAGTTTTGTGATTTTTAAGGTAAAATAATTTTATCCTATAGAATTTGGGTGAATCATTTTTTGAATGGCGAATCGTTTTTTGGGAAAAACCATGGAAAATTAGCCCATGAACGAAATTTATACCCTAAAATCATCTCTTTTTGTGAGAGGGGAAGAACTTTCTTGATACTATTACCTTTGCCTTCTCAAACCCCCAGGTCATTGAGGACATCTCCCCTGATATTTCACCCATAAAGAGAAAGATGTGTCTTATTTAGGTGACAGTGATATGACAACCTCCTGTTACACCAATATATTGTTCACCTGCTTTGTCTTTTGGGAAAGTACAAATTGTGTGATAACAGGTTTCAAATGGTGGAATTTTTCTTAGACTGAGTTGATATGCCATAGTATAGGTTTTCAAAATTTCAGGTTGTGGTTCGCTACACTTTCAAAGATATAGTCCATGTAGGACAAGGTTTGTGACTAATCTTGAAATTAGCTATCTTGGAATTTTCACTATAATTTTTTATTTGTGAAGTTTTTTAATCTAAAATTTTTAGAATCTTGAGTTGACATAGTGAAGTACATGTGTAAAAATTTTCATATTTTGAATCATTATATTTTATGATATATATTTTTTTGTAAGTTAGGGTTTTGCACAAGTTATTTTATAGTGATTTTTAGATATTTTTCCATGTTTAGCAATATCATTTCTTTTAAAAAAAAAATAGAGATGTGTTTCGATGTCTCTAAATAATATAGGATATGTATTTTAGTGGGTAAGACTATGGTTGGGGAAGAATACATGTAATGAATATACAAGGTTTCACATGGTTACTTGAATCCATTATTTTATCCGATTAGAAACCTTTGTAACCCATGTTGGTATCCCTTTGAGTAGTACCACATTTGACAATACTTGTAGGAATAATATAACTGCCACATACCCTTCGGTATATAAGAATTCCCCCAGGAATACGTGAAACCATCTGTAGATAAGTTATTTAGTCATTTTGTTTCTACAGTACACCAAGAACAAGACTAAGGGAGATCACTCTCTAGTACTCGAGTAGTCAAATAGTATGGATAACGGAACGATTGAGCCTCCTTAGTTAGTTCCCTAAGATATTGGGATGAGTACTATTGTTGGAAACCACATGTATATCAGAGATCTATAGCACCTAACACTCCCTTGTTGTTAGGACCCAATGAAATTTTCCATGGCTCCAAAGAAATATACAAAATCACCAAGTAAACCTCCAGCGAGATCAACCATTAGGAAGAAATACAAGAGACTTATTTCTAGATGGAATTGATGGAAAACAATATCATTGAAAATAGGGAAAAAATGGAAGAAAATAAAACAGAAAAGAGGATGGATGAAAATAAGGAAGAGATACAAAAAATACAAAAATCCATGAAGTCCATAGAAAACATGCTCTTATAGATGATCCATAGTAGGGATATGGATATCCAAGGAAATCATGAAAATAAGGAGAACAAGGTTATTGATTCTAAATCACATATTGAGAGTATTTTGTCACATTGGGAGAGAAAAAATAATGAATCTTTGAAATCGTGAACATTGATTATTCCAAGATCCACGTCATCAAGGCTTCAAGTTGGCACCAAGGAACTACTTCATTCTGAAGATCAATATGAGGAATTTTTATGGTAAGGATCATATAACATGGATATTCCAGATGGAGCAATTCTTTGATTTACACCATCAATCCTTGAAAAGGAAACTATTAGATCCTTGTACTTAGAAAATGACCATTTCATATGTTATCAACAACTTCGTGAATGAACAAAGGATTCTATAATTATGTCTTGGTCCATTTTTACAAAGGAATTGATATCATATTATGGGGATATTAAGAGAAATACATTCTTTAGTCCTATATATATTCCCTTAGTCACACACACACACACACACACACACACACACACACACACCAAGGAGACCTAGTATTTGTATAATCTTATTATATCTCATCTTGTATTTTTAATTGAATATAATGTAAAAGGTGGTTTCCCCCTTGAAGTGGACTATATTCAATGAACTTTTATCATTTTTAAGGATTTGGATCATAAGAGAGAGAGAGAGAAGGGGAAAGAGAGAGAATTAGAGGAGAGAGGGTAATATGGATAGAGAGAGAGTGTGAGGGGGAGAGATATATATATATTGAGAGTCAGGGTGGGTGATAGAAGGGTAGAAGCCAATGAGAGAGAGGGAGAGAGAGATTGAGAGAGAGAGAGAGATGGTGGGAGAGAAAATCAGGGGGAGAGATATAGAGGGAGGGAGGGAGAGAGAGAAGGAAGGGAGAGAGAGCAGGAGAGATGTGGAGAGTAAGAGGGTGACTGAGAGACACCAATCAGGTTAAATAGATATCAATGGGGTTAGAGAGACACAAAGAGGGGGTGAGGGATATAGAGAGAATGGAGGGAGAGAGAGAAGGAGAGAGGTGGAGAGTGAGATAGATCAATGAGGTTAGAGAGAGACAAGGAGGGAGAGAGAGAAAGAGAGAGAGAGAGGTATATAGAGAGAGGGTTTGCAGAAGAGTAGGGGAGAGAGAGAAGGAGAGAGGTACAAATTTTGGGATCCAAAGATGGAGGGAAGAAGGGAGAGAGTGTTAGCAATATATACTTGCACACTAAACCCACAAGAAGAGAAGAAGACATATTTTAACTAGAATGTAAATGATGAAGAAACACATAGTACACAAATATTTTACCCTGGAAACCCAAATGGGAAAACCAACATTCCTTGAGTGTATTTCACTTTTGTTGTCTTATTGTTATGATAAATCTTACCTTGTAGACAGGTTAATCTCCCCTTTTGAAAAAGACCCATTATTTTTTCCAAATACAGAAGTAACCAAATGGTTTATACTTTCCTTATAGATCTATTTCATTAACCTATAGAAAGAAGGATAAAGAAACACTCGTTTCCCGAAGTTTGTCCTTGTTGCTTCATCCTTTTATTTCGTTGCTCTAATTCCTTCAATGATAAAAGATACCTAGAAGACAAAAGGAAAACATTTCTACTTCTACTATATTTTGTTAGATAAAAACGAGATCTATCTATACCCAATTTAAATTAAACATAGACACTTCATGAACACAATAGAGAAAGGAATAGGACAAGTTAATATTGAATGGAAATACAAAAGAAGGTACTTACAAATCAAGTTGATGTCACTGCAATATTCTCAAAGATATCCTCATATATCCCTTTCATGAAAGTATTGAGATCAAAATGTTGATGTTCAAATGAATTCTTTCTCCTGTGATCAAAGGTTTGACACCTAAAATATTCCTCCTCTTTTCACCATGGAAATGCCTTCAATTTATAGGATTGGTATGCTCAACCACCATTGGATAATTATGGAATTGGTTGAGGATATGGCTCCATGACTTGGGATTTGATCCTAAGATAGTTCCATAGGATAGGATTCGACCCAACATAACTTCATCCATTTAGATTTGTCCCTTAATAAAAGGCAAGATTCATCATATTTTCCTCTAACCAAACTGGAGCTCCCCTTGAGTTAGAGATAGAGAATTAATGGTGCTCCCTAAAAAAGAAAAGGGGAGCTAGAATAATGCAGTGGTTCTCCCCTAGCATGTCCAGGATCATACCACCCTTCATAACTACTCAAAAAATGGTGCTTCCCCAGCATGTCAAGGGGGGCACCACCCTTCATAAATTCCCCAAAAATGGTCAATTTTCCAAGTAAAAGGCATGTTTTTTACCTTGAAATGATGGGTTTCTTCCTCTAACATGACTTAGGGATCATGGAAAATGTACTTCATGGTGTCAACGAGTTGTGACACTTCGAAAAGTGCATGTGAAACTTAGTAAGGTGCATACGACACTTGACAAAGTGCATGCAACACTTAGTAATGTGCATACTACACTTTGTGATACTTGTGGCACTTTCCACACTTAAGTGTGGAATTTTGATGTGTAACATATGCCCCCTAAAGTGTGAGGTCAAAAGAGAAATGGATGGCCAAAAAAATTTACATATTCTTGAATTGAAGGGTGTTGGAGTCGGAGAACCTCAAAGAAGATGCAAACAATCATCAAACAATATAAATATATGTTTCATTAACGAGGTAGGAATACCTATGCTAAGAATATGAGTTGAATAAAAGCATGGCCAACCCACTAGTATAATGTGGATCCATGAGAATACTGAATAAGGATATGGAAACCATAGATATAGTGTGGATCCATACTTCTATGACATGAAGTGATCGCATCCAAGAAAAAATACACAGTGAAGCTACGAGAAGACAAAACATATCCATGGATCAATACAATGCATATATATGTGGTAATATATTTATCAATAATATTTGCATCATGGAGATTATACTGGAATATTTTACATGCTCAAATGATCTCCATCGCATCCTGGGAAAAGAACATAACAAAGTGACCACCCAACCCAGGGTCTTCATCCTGATCCCAAAATGGTATGAATCTAGCCATGCGAATAAATGAATTGATGTTGAACATGGTAGAAACCACTTGATTACTAGTCATTGAGGTATACCATTAATAAGTCCAAGGGAAATCACCAATGATGACAATGATTCCCAAGGCACCTTTAGTACATTCCAATGAATGTGAATAAATGAGCTGAAGTCGAACATTCATGGAAACATCCGATCAAAGGTCAATGGTATAAACATACTTTTGAAAGAAAGGAGGTATGTAATTAAGGAATGTACGTTCTAAGGTACTAATTTTTTTCTAAGTGTAATTCTTGGATGATGTGATGAAGTCGACAGGAACAAACTCCTCAAAGGAGGGTCGTGATGTATCCCCTATCATCGACATGAAACTGACAAAGCAAGGTGATGTGAGATGGTGGAGTAAATGAGTATGGATTGACACAGGAAATGGAAACTGGTAATACTACATATGGGATGGTTTGAAGTAAAAAATCCCCTTGAACATGGTGAGGCACGACACAAGACTTGGAATCTTTGACTCGATGAGTACCAAGAATGTAATGTGACGATAATAAGAACACTCTTCGATTGGAATAAAAATGTGTAATGACACATGGAATTGGTATGACCCAAATACAAGAATATTACCCAACTACAAGACAAGACACACATAGGTGCCATGTTCAAGGGAGACAATAGTAGCTACCATAATGTATTTCAAAATACTTTACCCACTTCTTTAATTTTTTCCCCTACCATGATTGGTGAGTACCTCTTTGTTTTTTAATGAGATTGAGGAGGAAAATAGATTCTCGTTATAGCTCATCTTCGATGAGTCCCTAAAGATATGTTTAATGAACTTGAAGGAGGAGGGGTCAGGTCCCTTATGGGTCCTGACCTAGAGATTGGACTCACATAGGTCCTTCAATGCATAATTTTACGAGACCAAAGAAGGTAAACTAAGTGGTTTTTCATGTTCATAGAGTCTAAAAACAAATTAAACATGAATCCATGTGTGAATTTATCATAAATTTAGTTTTCCAAGACACAAAAAGTGTAAAACAATACAAGAAATAACTTTTCTAGTGATGCTTCACTAGAGTATTAATTTTTCATAATTAGTGTTGTGAGGCCGAAAACGAGATAAACTATTACTCAAAAGATGCCCTTTAAAAACTTTTAATGAGTATGAAAGGAAAAAAGTGTTGGACAACTGGGGGGGGTGAATCAGTTGTTACCGTTCTTAAACAATTATGCTCATTTTAAACTCTTTACAGAACACTCAATGACGATCACATTAAATCAGGGAAGTAAGCAATAGAATATTCAACATCAATCACACACATGAAATATGTAGAGAGAGGTATTTCCTAAGGAAACCCATAAAGGGAAAGACCTCTTCTTCTTGATATGATAAGTAATCTTTATTTTTTGTACATTATCATTCTTATTATCTCCAACTCTTCTTGAGGCTACAACCTCTATTTTACAAGCATCAACTTGTTGAGAGCACCAACTCTCTGGTTTCTCTAGCACCCACTAGAAGGAAGCACCAACTCCCTGAGTGTTCCAACACCAACTGGATGGAAGCACCACCTTCCAGTCACACAGACACCAACTTGTATAGCAGAGAAAAATAGTTCTCTCTTGCACCACCCTGCCATCATGGTTTTTCTGGCTGCAACTAGATGGAAGATACAACTCCATGTGTTTAAGCACCCACTTGAAACTCTGAGGACACCAGTCCTCCCTAGGACCTCCCTACCACCGTGAATATAAAGACTTTGTTCCTGAAACTTATTACAGTGATACAGTGTTTGTCAAAAGGCTTACCAGTCTCATCATTGTTCTGTTGCACTACTTTTCTCTTCCTGCATCAATGTCTTCCTGCTTGCATCTACTTGATATTTATATTCTTCTTCTCTATCTCTAAATGCGCACCTCAACTTTCTCTTCCTCTCTCAAATAATCATTTTTGATCTATCTCTTTCTTTTGCGCTTTATGCTCTGTGTATTATTTCCATTCAATGCACTACGCCTCTTCTGTGATTTTCAGCTCTTGAACACATCATGCTTCTACCTAAATGAATAAATCTCAAACAGAAGCAATGTTATAACAAGATTTGCCTCACCATTGCTATATTACACAGAGGGATTTTTTCCATTTCCCTATGCAGACTTGTCATCCCTTTTTGATGAATCCAGAGCCAAAAATACATATTTTTCCACATAAGCACACCCTATCTTTTATACAGCATGTGTATACGCATGCTGCTCCACTACATACCACGTACATCGGGATTTTTGCCAGAAAATACAAAAATGAATTCGGGTTTCCATGTCACGACAAGAGATCTATGATCCTTAGCCTTCCATATACTAGAAATGTTCCGACTCGACCCTTCAATTTCATTTTGAAGGCTATAAAAGCACAATTCCGAGCTATGGAAAAGGGAGAAATAATTCAACTTTAAGAGCAAATTTACTCTGGATAAATTACTTCATATTGAGTCTGCATCCCTTTGTCCCTCAATTCTGAACACAGTGTTCAGCACCCAAGATCTTTCCCTATTGTTGAGAGAACCTCATTGTCTCTTTTCTATGAGCTTGCCTTTGGTGGAGGATTGAAGTGGTGGAGGCCCAATTGGAAGGAACTTGGTTTCTTGGTTTCAAACCATGCCAACACGGAAGTCTGTAATGTTGTCACTTATGTTGATCATTTATTAATAGAAATTCTCCTTTCCCATCCTATTTGTATCGTGCAAATATATGATTATTATCCATGGGCATGTTTGTAATGTTTATTAATGGATTATACTATCTGATGTGCTAACCCCTTTTACATTATCACTATATACTTTCTCTGCTTGTTTGTTAAGAACTTGTTGCAGGTACAAAGCTTTGGGTCAAAGTGCTCAATGGTGGAACATAATCGAACATTGAATCGAGGTAGGCCTCTTTCTTATCTTTCACATTATTTTGTATTTCATATGGGGAGAATCAATTTTACGGTTCGGGCTACCCTCTTTATGGGGCCCCTTCACAAGGGGGAAACATATATCCTCACTTGAATAATTCTTATCCTACCTCGGTCTCTTCACAGACTGCAATGACGATGCCCGTCCAAACCTCTTCGAACTATTTTGGCGTAAACCACCACATTTCTAGGCAGGGACAGGGGGTACACAAGGATCTTTTCTGGCCTACAATATTTCAGAACCAATCTTTCTCTGGACCTTGGAATCAAATACCGCAATCTATTGCTAGCCCAATCACTTTCATTCACACTGTTGCTCCATCACTGATCTCTGCCAGTCATGTCGTATATGGGTCAACATTTTCTACAAATTATGTCGACAACTCACACCCAACCTCTGCCAATTATGTTGAGGGCATCATCCTTTTCACTTGAATCATAGTTGTGTCACGTCTCCAACCTCTATTCATCGTATAGGAGAAGACTCTCTTACCCCTGCCAGTTATGTCGAGAGTGTGTCACCAACTATTGTGGATGATGCTGAGAGCATTGAGAAGCCTAGATGTCTCAGACGCAAGCCTAAATTCATTTGTAGGACTTGTGAATGAAGCCACCTTACTCATTTGTGTCTGGCTACTGCCGAGATACCAGAAGTGTGGGGCTCACCCAAGAGCCCTTTGGATTCTGAGACATCCCTAGTTTCTCCTCACACCATCTTTCCTTTGAACGTCTCAGTGGTTTCACCGCCGTGACCCCCTCCCAACCTCACGCCCTTTATTGAGGGTGAAGCGTCTCTTGTCCCCGTTACTATGCATCCTCTTCAACCTATGATTGAAGAAGTGGCCACACCGGTGCAATATCTGGTCAATCCTACTCTACTTAAAGAGAGTGATGAGCCTTTTAGTCATGTCATCAACATTCCAGGCCCTTCTTCCCCCAAGTGCTCTTCCTCCAAGTCCTGATGAGGTACCCTTCAATTGGGACAACCTCATGGGGTATCCTATACCCCCACCTATGTCTTTTCCAGTAAGAGACATTATTCGAACCATCACAAAGACTGTATACTCCATTAGCACTTTCTTCTCCTCGACTTGGAGAGCTTTGGGTTTTCCCAATCTTTTGTCAGCTATCCGTAAGATACTGACTTTCCACATAAGATCGAGATGAGAGCCTTGGCCTCCCCCTTTACATGTTGATTAGAAAAACAAAAACGAGTCTTAGTTAAGCTCTTTTCTGACTCATTACCAAAAATAGAAAAGATCGTTGAGCAAACTTGTCTTTTTCACACTTGTAAATTGGATTTGAAAAGACATCTATTTGGCACAAGTTTACCCCTTTTTCGCACCAAATAGACTAAAAGACATAAAAAATGACATCTTTTTTGGCGTTAAGTTGTGATTTCATCTCATGCCCTCACTTGCAGTATTGATCCTTTAGTTGGTTCTCACTTTGCGTTATAAACCGTTGCCTAAGAAATTTTTGCATCCTCAACCAAGCAGAGCCTTGTTTATATCCTTCACAATTTGACACCCTATACCCTGGAGGAAACATCACCTCGAGTGTCCATATCCCGCATGCATTTCCTTTCATTGAGAATAGGTACGTTCCACTGCTGGAACTAGTTTTTTTTACTTGCGACACTTGTTTCATCCTCTGTATCATAGCATTCNTGTTATGAAAAAAAAAAAAAAAGACGGGTGGGAAGGGAGTACTATATTATATTTGGCAACAGTTGTGTTGCCTTTGAACAGAGCATAAAGTTATTGAGTCCTTCCGTCATCATAATTTTGGGTTTAGCATGGTCTTAGGAAGTTGATATCATTACAGAGTTTTCTCTACTGACTGGTTACTCTTCCAGTCCCCATAGAGAAAATTATCAATGCCTCCTGCATCTGATAGTTATATCATTGGGTCCATGCTGCCAGATTCTACCATATGTCTCATGCTCTTGTTCAAAGGAAGTCTATCAACCTGTGTCAGCCACTCCTCATAAATATTGACTTTGGATGTTGGCCATACCCTCAATTTGTCTCTGAATCACATGATACTATGGTATTATCATGAACCCTGGCCCTACTTTCATCATTGGTAGGTCACCTTGAACCCAAAAAACGACATTTCATCATTTGTCATTGACTGAGTGGTTTCCCTTGTGTTCGACGGTAAGACATCTATTCACACTTTGGGATTCGTGCAGTGTCTTGGATTCCATTAGCCTTATTGGTGGTTTCCTCGCCTTTGTCAGCAATTTTCATCATTGGCTACTATTCAGAGGGTCTTTTTCGTGTATTGATTGCATTTGGTACACGCGAAAGACGCACAGGATTGTTAGTTCATGAACATGTTCTTCATCCGATCTCCACCAAATCATGAAGCTCCTACTTTTTTCATCATGCTAACTAATGAGAAATGCTTTAATGCTCTCCTTTCAGTGGGTCTCTTTCCATCGACTTCAACTCATTTATTTTGGATATGGGACCTAGATTTTTATGAGTACCTTGAGGCTTGTAGTCATTAGTGGCAATCTCTCTCACCATTGATAGATGGGAATACATCAATGTCTCCTGATCAATGGATTCCTCAAGTGTTCGACACCGACTCCTTTATTCACACTTGTAGGAATGTACTCGGTGCCTTGATACCTACTTTCATTATTGGTAGGTTGTCTCATGTTTGTTAAAGGTATACCTCAATGACTGGTAATCAAATTATGTCTCATTGTGTTCGACCTCAAATCCTTTATTCACATGATGTAGACTTGCACCCTTGGCAGATAGTGTAGAAGACTTGAAGACATCACTCTGTGGCCGCAGCTTTCTTGAGTTGTTGCTTCCTTTTCATTGGACTAGTACCTATATGACTTATGTGTTCATGGGAGATCAGATTGTACTCCATGGTATACAGATATCTTCAGATTGGTTTTGAGATTGGTTTCACTGGACCTCGTTCATGACTATGACAGCTTTTGGCATGTAAACGCATTTGTATTTTCCTATTCATGGCCACAGAGACTTATTTGGTATATTTTTCACATGGATCTACAGTGTATTCTTGGCATCCATGTATGCAAAGTCAGTACAGAATGTAATGAGCAATTGAGTTTGTCTAGTTGGTTCTCTACCACCCCACTCCTGGGTTATTTATAATGTATTTCGGCCATCACAGATACTCTTATGACCTCACACATTAGGGGTCATCTATTATATCAAGATTTGCCTCACCATTGCTATCTTGCACAGAGGGCTTTTTTAAATTTCCCTATGCAGACTTGTCATCCTTTTTTGATGAATCCAGAGCCAAAAATACATATTTTTCCACATATACGCGCCCTATATTCTATATAGCATGCGTATTTGCAAGCTTCTACACTACATCCTACATACATCAGGATTTGTGCCAGAAAATACAAAAATGAAGTTGGGTTTCCATGTCACGATAGGAGATCTCTGATCCTTGGCTTTCCATATACTGGAAGCGTTCTGAATCAACACTTTAGTTTCATTTTGAAGGCTATAAAAGAACAATTCTGAGCTATGGAAAAGGGAGAAAGCATTGAACTTTAAGAGCAAAGTTACTCTGGAGAAATTACTTCATATTGAGTCTACATCCCTTTGTCCCTCAAGTCTGAACACAGTGTTCAACCCCCAAGAACTTTCCCTATTGTTGAGAGAACCTCATTGTCTCTTTTCTATGAGATTGCCTTTGGTAGAGGATTGAAGTGGTGGAGGCCCGGTTGGAAGGAACTTGGTTTCCTGGTTTCAAGCCATGCCGACATGGAAGTCTGTAATGTTGTCACTTCTGTTGATCATTTATTAATAGAAATACTCATTTCTCATCCTATTGGTATCGTGAAAATATATGATTATTAACCATGGGCATGTTTGTAATGTTAATTAATGGATTATGCTATCTGATGTGCCAAATCCTTTTACATTATCACTATATAGTTTCTCTTCTTGTTTGTTAAGAACTTGTTGCAGGTACAAAGCTTTGGGTCAAAGTTCTCAATGGTGGAACATCATCGAACGTTGGATCGAGGTAGACCTCTTTCTTATCTTACACATTAGTTTTTATATCATATGTTGGAATTGAGTCGATTTCTATAGTCATACCTATTTGTTGTGATTTACCCTTGGCCATAGAGAGTTTTCCCCTCGTAACAAGCAACCATCTCTTCTTTGTTATGCATATTTTTATCATGCCAAGTCCATTCTCGATAATGCACCTAACTCTTTGTTCTCTCTATCGATCATTCAGAGACTGTTCTTCATCAGTGGCCATTATTTTGAGATTCTTTGGCTTCTCTGGAAGTTACAGTCTTCGACGCATTTCCATCTGTCAATTTTCTAAATGATGAATCTTCACTTCACTGGAAGTTACCTCGAGAATCTTCAGCTCCTCTAGCAATCACACTCAAGCTCGTCTAATTTTCTGGTAGATACTATCACTCAGTTCTGGCAGTTATAGCTAGTCAATTATGGCTTCTTTGGCTTCTAAGCCCCTTCCCTCACGTGATCATCGGTGGTGACCAAATGCCTATCCAAAAAGGTGCTTCCTGATTTATGTCTAGTGAGCATTGGCTCTGTTTCATGATATGACCTTGGGCTATGAGATTCATGTGACCACGCGATTGTGGGCACATCCATAGGCAGTTTGAGAGAAACCCTCTTTTCACCCCGCAATTCACTACGAGCCTCCACACATCCTTTCTCTAAAAACGTGGTTTCAATTGTGGCCTGCTCATGAAAAATTAAGACCTGAGCATGTTCTGGCCCCGCAATGGAGCATGAACATCGATCTCACAATCTTGATGGTGATCTTGAACAGAAGGTTTGGATCTATCCTCTCAAGTCTCTGGAACATATCTCACCTTCTTACATCAATGGCTAAGATTTACTTCGTGATCTGGGATCCCAGAGTTTCATATCTCAAACCATGTTGTTGTTGATTGCATATCTTCTAGAATGGAATATCTGCTGACATCTGTCCTCTTCAAACGATGGCTCTACCTTCTTTCCTTTGTCCATGCATGATCCTTAGTCTCAACGATTAGGTTACATGTGGCCCTCCAAACCAACAGATGAGATCGATTTCTCCTTTTGGGCTTTGGGAGTTTTTATTCTCAAACTTCGCTTTCTCTCGGAGCATTTCACCCGGAGTCCTTGATCCAATGACGCGTGTCCCTTTTGGATCGACAGTCATGATCCTTTCGAGTATTCGGGGTTCAGAATTCTCAAGTCTCAACTGGAAATCCTTAAGTGAGATTTCTCTGAAATCTCAGATTAGCTGACACGTACTCCCCTTGACGATCAACAGTCGAGATTTGTCTTCGGTGATTTTTACATTCTCCCCATCCACAAAACTTTCAAAGTTGTGGATCTCGATCCACCTATCCTCCCTGACGATGGACAACCCCAAACCACTTCGGGACTTTGAAACTTTGGGCAAGTGTTGGTGTTAAATCTCCCAAAGTGATGTCAGTTGATATTGTTTCATGACCTTAGTAGTTGCCACATGTCACTCGTATTTGTGATTTGCATGCACCTGAAATGTCGAATCAACTTAACACTTATCATCATCTGATTTCACCACATGTCCTTTCTAACGTAGTCTTTCTGACATGGATCCTCATTCACTTTGGGACTTCGGGTATTTCAACTTTTCAAGTCACCAATTCTTCTGAAGTGACAATCCCCGAACAATAACCTCCTCGCAAATTTTAGACCCGAAGTAATCATTTTTTGTCCATCATGTTCTCAAATCTATGACTCGATCTTTCTACAATGCTACTTTTCTAGCTTATCCTGTCCTTCCACTTCAAAATGATCTGACGGATCAGATTAGTCCTCGATCCAACGGTCGAGATCTCCACTTTGCGAACTTGGACTTCGTGAATTCCTGTAAATCTACCTTTGACTTTACCGATTTGTGATTCAGCGAAATGTTGATCTCCCTCCACGTGTCCTCTGGATCCAATGACTCAAATCTCATCACAAATTCACATTTTGCAGAGTTGGAGTACTACTCATATCCCCTCTCCTTACTCCCGATTTTCCAAAACCTACTCTAGATCGACGGCCTACAGCCTTCTGTGATCCAACGGCTGTGATGAAATCGCGAACTCGAACTTCGAGAATTATCTCTTCTCCTATATGTGATTTATCGATCTACGAGTCAGTGAAATTTTGATCTCTCACCACGTGTCCTCTCTCAATGGACAGTTATAATTTACCACGCGATATTGGAAAAATTTCTAAGTGTCAAAGGCCTCGACCTTTGATCCTTCTGTGAGTCCTTATGACTTTGGGTGTCGTCATTACTGTTGTTCTTCCCTATTGTTATTTCCATCAATCACAAGCACACTCTGCATGTAAACATGCCAACAATATCCCCCTTTGGCATTGATGGAAACCCTGAAATACTACACTGTTCTATTTAGACCTCCAACTATAGCATCCAGACCGCACCTTTTCTCGTCCTTTGACATCAATGTCAAAGAAAACATGCTCCCCCTGAGTTTTTGTAGTACTTTGTAGAGGTATCAGATATTCAACCAACACCTAATCCCCCTGATAGGATGGACTCTCTTAGGTTGATAATGAGGTCACGCCCAACTTCTGGCATAAATACTCAAACTGAGCTTTTGCAAGCAGTTTAGTGAAGATATCAACAATATGATCTTTGGATGGAATATAATGCAAAGAAACAACAGTGTTGGTCACATGTTCCCTCAAGAAGTGATACTTGATGGGTATATGCTTGGTCTTGGAGTGAAATACAGGATTCTTTGACACACTAATTGCACTATTATTATCACAATGAATTGGGATCGGTGTTGTATATTTTACCTCCAAGTCTGCAAGTGTCTGAATCATCCATAATACTTGGGTACAACAAGTGGTTGCTGCAATGTACTCAGCTTCTGTAGTCGATAAGGAAATGCAACATTTCTTCTTGCTCAACCATGATACAAGAGAATATCCTAAGAAGAATTCACCTCCACTCATGCTTTTCCTTTCATCCACGCAGTTAGCCCAATCAGCATCTGAATAGACTGACAGTTGAAAATTCTTATTCCTAGGATACCATAGGCCATAGTTCATTGTTCC
>JASDQU010370744.1:184362-194671 GCA_032191745.1 Picea mariana | reverse complement strand
TATAGATATCAACAAATTTAAACAAACCTGTTGGAAATTCTATTGATATTCCAGTAGATTAAGATTCTAAATCATTGGAAATTCTATTGATATTCCAGTAAATTAAGATTCCAAATCAATAGAATTCTGACTTTTTATATAACCAAATTCAAACAAACATGTTGGAAATTCTACTAATATTTCAGTTCAAGATTAAGATTTCAAATCAATAGAATTCTGACTTTTTATATAACCAAATTCAAATAGTGTAAAAATTAGCGGAAGGTTGATCTCATATCGGAAGATCCTCTTTTTCATTGATTTTTATAATGAACTGTAAACTGTAATTTGATCTCTTCTTTTTCTTAAAAAAAAGGGGGGGAAAGGGAAAGTGATTCATTTCATAATAACCTTATATGGTTAGGATCAATCCGAACCAGTTGATTCCGCATACAATACAGCTAAAACAGTCGTTTTTGGTGATGCAACTCATGTTGCTTCAATCACTAAGATACTTGCTAGAGAGATGGGAATTCGTGTGAGTTGTACAGGTATTTATTGTAAACATGATGCGAAATGGTTCAAAGAGCAAATTAAAGATTTTTGTGATGAGATAATCATCACATATGATCATGCTGAAGTAGGAGATATTATCGCTCGCGTGGAACCCTCTGCAATATTTGGTACTCAAAACAACTAAATCACCTCATTTATGATTGTGTTGGTCCAAATTTAACAAAGAATATTGTTTAGAATTTTTGTATATCCATTTAAAAACCATGCTTAACTGGCAATTCTGAAATAATGAAATTAAAAATATAAAAATATTGCCACTAGAAAGGTAATAATTTTTTTTTTCAAAACGTAATAATGTTTTTCCTAATTTACCAGTTATATCTCCACTAATTAATTAAAGTGAATTTTAATCCTTTTTTTATCATCATAGCCATCAATATTGTGTGTAGGTTGTGGACCAAAATTTAAGAAACTTTTATGTGCATTAAAAAAGATGTGTAAGTGGTGGAAAATCATATGATGTGAGTCATAACGAGAACATGAAAAGGATTGACAAACCGACACGTGTATAATGAGTAAGGAAAGTACGAGAGGGGAAAGGAAAAGGAGCAACAAAGCGTAAAAAATGCTAGTAAAAAATTATTTTGAACCCTTATTAGTCCCTATCGTAGGCATAGAAGGACTATAGCGATCGATAATTCATTGACCTTGTATTAGCTTTTCCTTTGACCACAAATATTTCCATATTATCTATTGTTGATACGAGGGAACTAAAAACATCAATTTTTATATAATAAAAAGTACCATATATGTCATGATATGATTGGACAATGGATTGAAGGTCTTATTGTTGGCTTCGTTGTTCCCAATGTTATATAAGTTGGCATATCCAAAGTATTTGATCGTATATGGTCTTCTTGAATCATATATTTTCTTATGCATTGCTCGAAGGTGGATTAATGCTAGCATTAGTTCGAATGTTTGGCTTAGCATTTTCTGCTAGCTAAATTTATCCCAATGGAAGTTTTTCCTTCGAATATATTCTCTAGCATATTACTATGTGTGATTTTTGCTTTATTCTTGCGTGCTTCGAGAGAATAGGCCTGCCACGCTGCATTCTTTCTTAAATGTTTGCACAGGGCTATGCCCTTCGACGATTCTGACAGTCTTAAGTGTTTACCTAACAAGTCTGGCAACCTTAAATGTTTATTGTACAGATGTGTTGCAATACAATTTCGTTTCATTTTTTTGATGGTGTTGTTTGCAGTGAAATTGTGCAGAATTGTTCTCCACCGGCATCACTGGTTTAGTGGTTGATGCTTGTTCATTGGTTCATTCCATGGTTTTTGTTCTTGTTTGATTTAACTTTGCAAAGTTGAGGTCCCGCAGTTGCAGTTGGACCTCTTCGTGGTTGTTCGCTGGTTTATTGTTCTTCAACTTTGCAAGTTGTTGGACATGTTGTTGCGGTTTCCAAGTTTTGGGGCTCAATTCTTGTCATCCCTCGTTGACGGGTAAGTTTGTGTGCCATCGTTTCGTTGTTATTTTTCAATGGTGGGAGTCCCTGCCTCAAAATTTTGTTGCAGACCATCTTTGTCTGTGCTCTTAATTTATGTGCTTGGAAACCATGCGTCTTCATATGCCAGCTGCCACGACCATAGCTATTTCGAAAATTGCAATGCAAAGGGGTTTTCGAAAACGAGTTCGAAGCTATCAGAAGAAGGAACCATCCATCGGGGTGTAGAGGCAGGGTTGTTGCCTTTGTCCTGTCCTTTCTATTTTGCAGAACTTTGTCTGCCTCTAAGAAGCTTGTAGGATGCACACCATGAAAAGGGGTGTTATTTATTTGCATTGTTTCTTCTGTTTGGTTCACTTTCCAGTATGGGTTTGTTTTCTTTCCATCTACTATGGGGACTAGGGGGAATTGAAGTTGACAAGAATAAGGTTGAAGGATACATATGGGGATTGGTACACAATTCCGCGCTTGTAGTTTTCATGTTTTTCTTTTTTTTTTTCGTTTTATTATTTTTTTCCCCTTTTCTCTGTTTTCATGCAGACTGAAAGTAGCTAAGAAACATCTTCAAAATGACAGTTTAAAAGATGAAACAAGTAATAGATGTTGAGTCGTATGAAATAGATACACACTCCATTATACATGACAACATTGACGAGGTGTTGCATAGCAATGGCCTTTTTAGATTGGATGCATTCTCGTATACTGTAGGGGATTGCCTTTTCAATGCATTTCAGGTTCTACTGCATTTCCATTATTCCTCAACCGACATGCACAATGGATTGATAGATTATTTCTTGGGTTGTTTAAAAAATGACGACGTTGAGGCATTGGAGTCGTATGAATACGAACTGGAATCTGATTTTCTTCGGTAGTTGCATGGAATACATGATGTCGCTACGTATTTTTCAAAGATGCAGTTGTCTGCATCTCTAATTCTTCCTGCACATGAGAGGGGACTTTGGGGAGATACATTTTGGATATGGTGGTTGTCTAACTGGATCAATATATCAATTGAAATTATGTTGCAAACCATCTTTGTCTGTGCTCTTAATATTTGTTCTTGGAAACCATGCATCTTCATATGCCAGCTGCCATGACCATAGCTATTTCAAAAATTGCAATGCAGAGGGGTTTTTGAAAACGAGTTCGGAGCTATCAGAAGAGGAAACCATCCATCGGGGTGTAGAGGCAGGGTTGTTTCCTTTGTCCTTTTCTTTCTATTTTGCAGAACATTTTCTGCCTCTGAGAAGCTTGTAGGATGCACACCATGAATAGGGGTGTTATTTATTTGTGTTGTTTCTTCTGTTTGGTTCACTTTCCAGTGTGGGTTTGTTTTCTTGCCATCTTCTATGGGGACTAGGGGGAATTGAAGTTGAAAAGAAGAAGGTTTAAAGATACATACGGGGATTGGTACGCAGTTCCGCGCTTGTAATTTTCCCGTTTTGCTTTTTTTTTTCTTTCCCTTTTCTTTGTTTTCATGCAAACTAAAAGTATCCAAGAAACATCTTCAAAATTATAGTTCAAAACATGAAAAAAGTAATATATGTTGAGTCATATGAAATAGATACACACTCCATTATACATGACAACATTGATGAGGTGTTGCATAGCAATGGCCTTTTTAGATTGGATGCATTCTCGTATAATGTAGGGGATTTCCTTTTCGATGCATTTCAGGTTCTACTGCATTTCTCTTAATCCTCGACCAACCTATGCAATGGATTGATAGATTATTTCTTGGGATGTTTAAAAAATGGCGACGTTGAGGCATTGGAGTCGTATGAATATGAACTGGAATCTGATTTTCTTCGGTAGTTGCATGGAATACATGATGTCACTACATATTTTTCAAAGATGTGGTTGTCTGCATATCCAATTCTACCTGCACATGAGAGGGGACTTTGGGGAGATACATTTTGTATTTGGTCATTGTCTAACTGGCTCAATATATCAATTGGAATATGGTCATTGACAAGAAAAACAAGATATCTACTATTCAACAAAACTGCATCTAACAATCCATATTGCATCTTGTTCCATGATGCCAATGTTGTCAGTGGTCATTATGAACCACTACTGTATAGAAAATTGTCCATATGTAATCTTGAAGGAGCTCATATTTACTTGTCCCTCATTTGTAAAGACCTTGAATCACAGTGGAAACAGATTATGCATCACATAGACTGCCATGGTTTATAGCTAGCAACAAGTGTTGTGTCTAGTTGTGGAGATAGTATGTTCAATGCAATTTGTTATTTGGTAGCAGAAGAGTTTGATGTACATTCATTGCATATTTACACTGTACAATCCTTTTGCAATGCAATTATAGGCAGCAACTGACATGGTTTTAGCTGCTTGCATGAACACCTTTCACCATATCTCCTAGAAAATATACCGACAATTGCAAGTTGGCAAGAATACCTTGTAAACATGGCGCTGCCATATGAAAAATGAAATGTGGAGGGTTACAGATTCTGTTTGCAATGGCTATCTATCATATTCAGAGTAAATATCTAGGTCTGGTCGGCCCTGCTAGATGGCACTGTCCATTCCTGGTCTATTGATTTAAATTATGATCGAACAATTCACATCCTCTCGTTGAAAATAGATACAACACATATCCATTATCAACCTTTTCTTGGACATATCACTGGTTTAGGGTTTAATGTCCATGCCACCCAAACCACATTGAATCTGCATACGCGTGGCATGCTTTTTACTAAGAATGAAACTCCTCTTGGTTGCAATATGGCCATACAGGGCTTACACAAAAAACGTAGAGTAAGTTATCACAACTTGGAAAAAGGCATGTGTGAAATTCATCCCGATTGTGATGAGGCCATACAGGGCTTAAACAAAAAACGTAGACTAAGTTATCACAACCTGAAAAAAGTTATGCGTGAAATTCATCCCAGTTGTGATGAGGCCGTACAGGCCTTAAACAAAAAACGTAGGCTAAGTTATCACAACCTGAATCAGAGTGAAATTCATCGCAATTGCCATCAGGTCATTCTGCCCTTAGACAAGAAACATAGAGTAAGTTACCACAACTTAAAAAAGGCCATGTGCGAGAGAAAAAAATACATTGGTAGGCTTCCTTTTAGAGAGAAACTCACATATCACAATCTAAAAAAAATTGTTCATGCACAACACAACAGAAACATGTACAGTCTCTATCCCACAATGTTCATGCAATTGTCACATTTTGTGGGCTAGAAGAAACACCATGCATTACTACCAATGAAAACCAACAAACACTTTCTACCCATACTTCCCTACGAAAGAAACATGCAAGACAGACCTACATGAAACAAATCAAAGACACTCCTTCCATTCCATGTGCAATTTGTGAACAATTGAATTTCACAAAAAACAGTAAGTCTTTTACGCCTGATTTGGAGGCATAATACCTCTTCTTGACAGCACATGATAAAACATTTTCTAGTGGAAAAATTTGTCTTCCATGCGAACGGTCGCTTGAAAATGGAAAACTGCCACAATTTGCAACCCTTGACCAAATAATATGTAATACACCACTACCAGATGTAAGTGCACTTACGGATCTTGAAGAGATACTTGTGTCTCTGCGAATTGCATTTTTACAAATCAGGCCCTGGGGCTATAAACGACCCCAGATGGGCTTAACATGATCAATTATTAATGTGCATGTTCAGCTAGATGTTGTGCAAAAAGCCTTGCCACAATTCATTAGCGATACAATGACAATTGTTATGGCTCTCAAAAGACGCTTGCGATACAAAAATGCGTATCAGACAGGCAAATTGTGTGTGCATGTTGTTATGAAAGAATTAAAGGAATTATGTTTCAGGGCCTTGTACAAAGCACAAAAAATTTGTATAAATGAGAACTAGAACAACGTTCTTGGAGAAGAAGATGCAAACTTTGCAGAGACTCTCGAAAATGCTAGTGAATTTGATACAAGTGATGAATTGGAGAATGAAACACTTGCTGAGATAGTGCATGGATTCACTGATACACAGTGCATTCGTGACTTGCAAGACAAGATTGTCAAAATTTCACTTGCTGAGGGGCAACGTCCACTTGGAATATTCAAGGATAAATTCGTTGAGGAAATGAACTTCCCAACACTCTTCTATGGAGATCCATGTGCCATTGACATTACAAAATGATTCATTTATCATAAAATAGTCCAATGAGAGCTGCTACATTCAAGCGATGACTTCTCCTGTCACATAACAAATTTGTTTTTCAAAACAATGCGCATAATAATATAGCAAGTTTTGTCTTGGATGTGAGTCCGAATAAGAAAAGGCCAGTTACAAGGAAGAAAGTAGTTGGCCAAGGATGTCAAGTACAAAGTAAACCTATAAAAAATTGTGAAATCTGATATTGGATACATAGATTTCAAAAACATTCGCACCTCTCCTGACTATTTGCAACAAAACAAGAAAACTATTTTTGCAATGATCCGGCAATTGGGCCCGCCAACATTTTTCATCACATTTACAGGTGCAGAACATTGCTGGGATCCATTGGTGGCTTCCGTATCTGACCTACATAGGAACAAGAAACGTAAAAAACAAACCGATACATTGGAAAATAATGACATTGACTACCTCATAAGAAAATACCCAGTGACATGTACTCGCTACTATAGACATAGAATAAATGCTTTGAGACAATTGATATGCCATGATGAAACATTTTTCAGAAAAATATCAGAATATTTTTTTGTGACTAAATTCCAGAATAGGGGGAATGAACATGACCACTCACTGTTGTGGATAGAGGGTTCACCAGTCTATGGAGCTAACAACAATTCACAGATCGATCAATTTGTGGACAAATACATAACATGCAACACAAATCATTTGGATCCATAACTTGCAAAAGTTCATAGACATTATCATACAAGAAGTTGTAGAAAATGAAAAAACTCACATTGTAGATACAACTTGCCTGTGCCGCTAATGAGAGCTACAAGAATCATATAGCCACTTAGTTTAGAGGACAATGTTGTTGTTGAGAAATCTGAATCCTTGTTCGCATTTCTAGAACAAGGAGAGTTTGATGAGTTGATGAGCTTCGATGACTTCTTGAAAGAGCTAAATCTATCAGAAGATGAGTACATCCAAGCCATACAATGTACGTTTAAACAACCAACAGTTTTCCTTAAATGAAAACTTTCCCATATTTGGAACAACAGTTTCTCCAAGGACATGCCACTTATGTGGAAAGCAAATGCAGATGCGCAGTACGTGCTCAATGCATATGTTGCAGCATCATATTGTACCTCGTATATGGAAAAGGTTGAAAAATCTATGACAAGTGTATTTAGAAGAATATACAAAGAACATGAAAGAAGTCATATTGATGCCATACAAATGATACACACACTTGGCAATACATTGCTTAATCTTCAACAAATGTCTACTTAGCAAGCAGTTCAATCTTCAACAAATGTCTGCTCAACAAGAAGTTCACATTGCACTTTCCCTGCCCCTCACTTGTAGTCAAGAAAATGTGTCTTCATAAACACATCTCCACTTGCGAAACACACATTTGTGCTTAAACCATAGGTTTTGCTAGAACAAGATCCTGACAATTCAGAAGATGTGCTATGTTGCTCTATTATTGATTATTACCTCCAGTTTCTATCTCCTATTAGGCATATCTGCTTAGAATAATTCGTATCGCATTACAAAAAAAAATGGTGCTCCCATATCAAAAATAAAAAACCCTCCATGATACGGTTTGTCAAATACAATAAACATTCTGACTATGAAAATTATTGTAGAGAAAAACTGTTGTTATACATTTCATTCAATGAAAACGAAGAGATATTAAAACATAACTTCTCTACATCGGAGGCTGCGTATGTTGCCTCTGAGACTATAGTGCAAATAAATGAAGTTACATTTACTTGCAATGTTAATTCAACATGGGGTGATCTAGAAATTGCACTTAATGAGATAGAAAACCCTAACAATCTTGATGAGACATTGACAAACCAAAAAACAACCAAAACTCCTTGCAAGTCCTATGACTTACAAGCGGATTTGCCTCGTCCTCAAGCAGGTGGAAGTGAAAAACATATCAATCTTGGTTTTCAAATCACAAAACATCCTTTCCTAACTGAAAAATAATGAATACCACAGAATAAGATGTCTTTTGAATCGAGAACAACAAACAATTCTAAAGGACATTGTGCTTAAAAAATGTTTAAACATGGACACTCATGTGCACTTGTTCCTTACAGGTGGAGTAGGAACAGGGAAGACATTCACAACGAAAGCATTGTTCCAAATGATTATACGAATCTATGATTCAAACAATTCCTCTGTTCATATGAAACCAAAGGGCCTAATGGTTGCATACACAGGAAAAGATGCATATAATGTAGGTGGAACAACAGTCCACTCTGCATTTTTAATGCCTTTTAACAAATCACAGTTTCTTCCACTTAGCAAAGAAATGTTGGATACGTTGTCTAAGATTTATGACGAACTCCAACTTGTCTTTATAGATGAAGCATCTTTGATTGGAAGTCGCTTCTTGTATTCCATTGACAACCAACTAAGAAGCATCAAACATGTGCACACAAAATACTTTGGAAACATTGACATGATATTTTGTGGAGATCTTTACTAGGCACAACAATCCAAGATTATTTGATATTTGAACAACCTATGGTTAACATACAAAAAGTGTCGCATGACTTCTAGAGAGACAATATTAAATTCTTTGAATTGCATACTACAATGCACTAGAGAGGTGAAACATTCATTGCAATTCTGAATAGAAAGTGAGCAAACACCCAAACATATGATGACTTAACATATATCAATTTGAGGTGCTTGTGGCCTGCACCAATATACCCAACGTTCCCTTACCTGTTCTACACAAATAAGGATGTTGCAATGCATAACAGGCACATGCTATCACCCATGCCTGGCGATGATATCATCATCAATTCAATTGACCTGGAAGAAGACAACCATGGAAATGTGCCACATCATGAACATACAACCACTTTACCTTTGCAGCTTGTCCTGAAATTAGAAATGTTGGTTGAAATATATGCCTGGAACTATGATTCACAAGATGGATTGATCAATGGTGCAGATGGAATACTGAAAGGCTATACGAAAACAGGAAAACTTGATGTCCTTTGGATTAAGTTCCATGAACCACATATAGGCAAGCGGCAAGCAAGCAAGTTGGCTTATCTATATAATTCAAACAGTGCAAGTGATTGGACACATATTTTGTGAATATCAAAGTCAGTATCGACATCAGCAAAGACAGGTCGACTGAATATTCGAAAACAGATTCCTATTAAACTTGCATGTGCATGTACAGTCCATAGATCGCAAGGACTTACACTTGATAATGTTGCATTTCAGCCTACTGGAATTTGAATACATGGACTTGTATACACAAAAATGTCTCGTGTCAGAGGCATAGACTCCTTGCATTTACTAAGTCCTCTTACAAAAGATAACTTCAAAGTCAAACAAAAAGTTGATATTGAAATGGAACGACTCAGGACCACCACAAAAATGGCAATTGCGGTATGATTACAAATTCATGCAAACAAAGGCATCTGTATCAATTATCTCGCTTAACACATGCAGCTTAGATGCACACATGGATGATATACTCAATTACTATGATACAATGCAATCCGATATTTTGTGCTTGCATGAAACATACATGGAATTATGCATGAAAAACAAACAATTCCCAAATCACAATTGCATATCAAGTTACATTACACATGGGGTGATGATATTGGTGAAAAAACATGTACGAATTTTGGACCATATACATTTCGAAGAAAAGAATGTTGAGGTGGTTCTTGCAAAAATATTTTCCCATGGAACATAAATTGCAATACTGAATCTGTATGTTGCTCCCCATGCAACACTCTCCAACATAGTAAATGTTATTTCCAATGCATTAGGCCATTTCCATCTGAACGGACCAATTGTTCTTGTAGGACACTTCAATATTGACATGCTACAAAATAATGCTAGAACAAAAGAATTGGAAAACTACATGTGCAAATATAGTTTCCGCTTTCTTTTGAACAACACATGCCATCTGCAAAATGCACTTATTGACCATGTGTGGTCAAATGTGCCCATTCCTCAATACAATATGTTTATCTTAGACACATATTGATCTGATCAGGATACAAGTGGTATTTCACTTGAATTATGAGATATGCATCAAACATTTTGCAAAGTCATATTTCTATGTTTCAAAGCATATCTGTATAGCTTGTTGCCAAAAAAATAAAAATAAAAAATATCC
>JASDQU010370744.1:151985-166363 GCA_032191745.1 Picea mariana | reverse complement strand
AGTGTAAATAATATTTAAAACATGGAGTAAGCATATTCAAGATGCAAACAAATAACACTCTAGTATCATACTGATAAACTTGAAATATAATAAAAAATAAGAAATTGTAGAAATATTTTTTCAAATACAGTAGGAATAAGCCTAATAAATCACGAAGAAAAATTACAAAAATCTCATAAAAGAAACAACATCACACAATTCAAATTTGTTCATGTTTGTGTGTAATGAAGCTACCAAAAACTTTTAACTTCAACATTTTTTTCCTTAAAACATACCAATAGTGAGGCTTTTTATCAATACAGCCTGACTTGCTTTGAAGTCTTTGAAAATGTCCTCGGTTGTGTGCCTAACAAAACCTTCCACCTTCCATTTTTCTTGTGGATATCATGCAAACCCTAATGAGGTGTTTATGGCCCTAAATTTATTTTGAAATAAAATAAGACCGATGCACAAGTAGTCCAAACTTCTAATCACAAAAATACATCATTCCCCAACTAGAGTAAATGAATGACCCGTCCAGGTTTTCTCTCGATGGACCCCTCTCTGTGTATTCACAAGGCCGCACAACAGAGATGGTCTATTCAAGTATCAACCAACAATGTTTCGTATCAATTTTTCATGAGGATGACTCTTTGCATGTGAGTAGTTGTGGTGAAAAAAATATTCAGATATCCACTTCATAAGCGGTTGCAATGAGGGAAGAATGTGGTGAAGGAACTCTTCAAGGCCGTTGCAGTGAAATAACTTTTTGGTCCAAATATTATTTTGAGAGAGCTCAATAACTCTTTCATGCTTACTCCACCCAGATGCATGCACCGATAACACATTGCTCATATTTATGCAAGTTGTCATGAGAGGGAGGCATCCACTGCAATGGTCCTGGAATGAAGAGCCCCACCTACAAACTATCCAATCATATGAATTGTAAAATTTTGATTATAAAATAAATTTTAATTATGATAAACAGATTTTAAAATATTGCACACACAAGGGTATTAATGTCATATCAAGATTATATTAACCAATCAAAAATTCATTCTACCAAATGAGAAAAATAGAGAAATGTATTGTTTTTTCTAAAAAAAAAAATTCAATTAATAAATTTAATGATAAAAACTTAGGATATAATTTGTTAGTTTAATAAGTTTACAACCTTAATGGTTGCAATAGTACCTGCTTTGGAAAGTACTAATAAGAAAATATCCAATTTGAGCTTGATGTCTAGAGAACCTTTTTTTCCAAAAAGAAAATTCACTCAAAAATTATATTAGATAATAATTTTTTTTTACACTTCTTAATAGGATCCTTATCTAAGCACATGCTAATAGATCCAAAATCCATATAACCAAAACTAGATATATCACAATCCTAGACACAAAAATAAACCCCACAAAACCATGATGACATCTATGATGATCTTAAATATAAGTCTCTGTACACTTGGCATTATAAAGGAGAGAAACTGCATACTGTACGAATAAAGCAATAGCAAAGAGCCTCCCAATTAAAGTCTTTGAATTCAAGCTCAAAATTGATACACCAGAAGGATTAAAATAGATCCATATAATATGGAGGACCCTCCAAACCTCCATTCCATCTATAGTAAGCTAATCTTCCGATAACGCCTTTTTTGATAATATATTGATGCAGACCCCCTACCTCAGCAGGGTTCTGCGACCTCCCGGTCTCTGGATTGATCTTCTTCTAAGCCGAAATGGCTCTTCGGACTCCTGTTGGAACCCCTTGAACAAATCCACAGGTCCTTTTAATTCCCTGGCATAGGCTTTGAGAAAACCTATGCATGCGCTCAACTTTCAGCGCTCTCCTCTGTTCTGAACCAACACACCTTTCGCGTTTCGGGGTTTCAGGACTCCTGCATGCGATCTCTCCCAGGCTCCTTGTCCAATGTCGAAACCTGAAATAGGGCCTAACTCCACAGCTCCTCCCTTAAGTCGCTTTTCATACGACCAGTCCTGGGACCTGGTGCTATTCCTTCGAATACTTTCAGGTTTTCACGATTCCGGCTGTAGACGATTCCAGGTCCTTCGATCTCCCGGACCCTGAAATGTCGAAATATCCCCCTTGAGAGATCAACGGTCCAGATTCCTCTTGAACCAACAATCACAATCCAACTGAATCGACGACCCACAACCTTTCGAGATTTTTCCCTTTCACTCTTCGGGATTTCGCGACTCACGAAAATCCACAGCAGAGAGTTTCCTTACCTTTCGAAACTCCAATTCCCAAATTCCCAAAGCCTCACCTCCCGCATGATCTACGGATGAGATCTTCCTCGATCCGACAACTCTGGATCTTTTGGGATTTCGCAAACTAGGAGTTTGAAAATCTCGATTCCAAAATCACAGCCTCCTCTACTTCCTGAACCCCAAAATGATGAAATGTCGAAATGTCGAAATGGGCTCAACGACGATTAACCCCAGACCAAATCTCAATCCATGTGACTACTTCCTCCGTGACCACATCCCTACTCCAAAGACACGTCGTGTTTTGCGACTTCAGGGTTTTCAACACAAAGTGTCGCGACTCCTTGTCATCAGAATTGTCGAAATGTCGAACCCCGAATGCGAAAATGTCGAAATTCCACTCCAAAGACATGTCGCGTTTCGCGACTTCAGGGTTTTCAATGCAAAGTGCCCCAACTCCTTGTCATCGAAATTGCCGAAATGCTGAAATGCTGAAATTCCACTCCAAAGGGGGATCAACGGCTCCTGAACGCTAAAAGACACTCAGCCTTAACTTCCTCACAGATCTGCGAGATCTAACAGCCTACGGTATTTCACACTTCTCCACGAAGCGTCTCCACCATCTGTTTCTTCTCTTCTATGCAGCTTCCAAAGATTAAACTATGTGCGTCTTCGCTCGATCCAACATTTGTCGGATATCGACGCTAGATCTGACGGCCCAAATCTAATCTTCTACGCTCTCTCCTCCTGTTGTTTGGACGTGAAACTGGATGGTCCAGATCTCATCTCTCCAGCTGATCTAACGGCAGTTGTGCTCCCTCCTGAGCTTGAGAACTTCCTCCCTCCCCTTGGGAGATTTTCTGAAGTTTCAAAGGCCTCTACCTTTGCTTCCTCTGCGAGCTCAATTCCTTTGGATATCCCCTGCGTTCTAGGAACGCTATCCCTCCTGAGCTTTGTCAACTATGAAACCTCAAAGGGTTTCTCGACCTTCTTCTCACTCTGTTGTTACTCGGTGCGCTAAGGCACTATCCTTCATGAGCTTTATTTACCTGAGCCTCTAGGGGACTCGCCCTTCTGTGTCTTCAAAGGGAAATCTGGTGTCCTCCTAACGACCTTCTGCTCAAGCCCTCCTTGCTAAGCTTAACAGAGTATTCAGTAACTCTGTGAGTGTCTCTCCTTGACACTTCTCTTCACAACAAAACTCAANTTCTGAAGTTTCAAAGGCCTCTACCTTTGCTTCCTCTGCGAGCTCAATTCCTTTGGATATCCCCTGCGTTCTAAGAACGCTATCCCTCCTGAACTTTGTCAACTATGAAACCTCAAAGGGTTTCTCGACCTTCTTCTCACTCTGTTGTTACTTGGTGCGCTAAGGCACTATCCTTCATGAGCTTTATTTACCCGAGCCTCTAGGGGACTCGCCCTTCTGTGTCTTCAAAGGGAAATCTGGTGTCCTCCTAACGACCTTTTGCTCAAGCCCTCCTTGCTAAGCTTAACAGAGTATTCAGTAACTCTATGAGTGTCTCTCCTTGACACTTCTCTTCACAACAAAACTCAAAAAGAGTCCTTCTGTGCACTCTATGCAACTGCTCAATGCCCTCCTAGCAGAGAATTCACAGAACTTCAGACGTTCTGTCTTCTCTCTGTGCCCTCCTCTGTACAGTTCGACCTCCAAGGTGTTCAACAACCTTGAGGTTTCTCCCCGAGTCAGTGACTTGAGCTGGTGCGCCCTTCTAACACGTCTCTGTCTGAACTCCGTAGAATTCAGAAGTGCACTCCTTGCACTGGCTTGCAGAACCCGCAATATTCTGTCATGCAACCTCTTGCATGAAGCCTCAAGGAACCCAAACCTGAAATCAAAGAACTCACAGATAGGAAAATCTATCTATCTCCTTTAGGTGGAACTTAACATACATCTACAGCATGAATGAACACACAACATTCATAAAAGACACATAAACACATAGAAAACACATATGCAGGAAAAATTGCTTTGTATTAACATCAATGTCTAATTACAATGTGTTTGAGCTCGGACTGCAACAGAGTCACAGCTTCCTCTACTCTCTAACCTATTCTCTCTTCTACTCTTCCCTCCTAATCTAGATACAAAGAAGATATTTTTACAAAGAGGGGCTCCTCGAGCTCTTCCCTCCATCTCACCAACTCTCATTAATTTACATTCAATTACATTGAATGGCTGTATAGTTCGAATCAGATCTAGATCTCAACCTTACAACCATTAAAGACGGTTTCTAATACAAGCCTGTGCACATGCATGGCTTTGGCTCTTCGGCCTTACAAACATTTAATACAATTTTTCAAAATTTGAAAAACGAGAGGGTTGTGCCTCTCTTCTGCATCATATATCAGCAACCATGTTGAACTCTCTGTAGATGCGAGAATAGTGAATAGTCTGAAAAGATGTCGCCAGTTCCAGAATCCTACTCTTCCATCCTTCAATGGCAATGAATTGTAGATTTCCCTTTTGCTTCAACCAATCGATGATCACCTTTGAATCTCCCATCAGATGCAAATTTGTTAAGTTAAGAAATTTTGATAGAGTGAGTGTTATCCACGCACCCAGGAGCTCGGCTTTTGTGTTTGTTCCACCCCCATAGTTGACTAGCCATCTATATTCAATTGAGTCTTTGCAAATTATGGATCCCCCTGCTCCACTATTTTGTCCCCCTGCTAACACTACTCCATCAAAAAAAACTACGGTGTTCTCCTGGTATGTTCTATGTTCTCTGGGTTGATTTGGTGAAAAAACTGATGCAAATTCAAGGGTGAAGCATTAACAAATCACCACCGACCATTTTAAATTTTGGTGAAAAAACCGATGCAAATTCAAGGGAGAAGCATCAACAAATCACCATCAACCATTGTAAAGAAAATTGTTTCCGTGCAACTACAACTGAAGCTGACCAATCTCATGCAGAATTTGTGTAGTCCAAGGGAGGCCAATGTGTTGTTCTACGAGGGGGATTTCAAGGTTACACAAATCAATTGTACGAAATGTTTGAAGGCCACTACACTCGTCTCTCAAATTATTGTAGAGTTTGGAGGAAGATCTCTTGGACAATATATGAAGATCCTAATATTGTGATTCACCAACTCTTATGGCTACTCATATCCTTTTGTTTGGTATTGAATTAAATGGATCGACCTTATTTGTTTCAAGATATTATTGTACTCTTCAAAACGCAAGGCAGATTCATTGTTTATTAATAATAATGATTTAATGACATGGATTTAAGTTTTTTATTTCTAAATATTCCGTACTCTTCCTAATAAGAATTCATTGTGATAATAGTGATTTAATGCATAACACTATCAATTAATTAAATAAATAAAATTGTCAAATAAGACTTCACAATAAGAGATACTATGCAGATTTAATGACTTAAGCGTTGTTTTTCCACTCAATACCCAACGATCATCGACTTTCGCAGACCAAAGCCATCCAGAAATACAGACCAAAATTTATGAATACACAAAAATGCCGTCATTTTCTTTAATAGATCGATGAATAGTAAATGTTTTGAGTAACGTGAAGGGCATGAGGTTTAGTTTAAGAGGTCGAAAGGGCAACTCTTTAATTTAAGAACACAAGTGATATTTTCAGGATTTTTTTTTTTTTAATATTTTATTTCTATAATTTTTCTGGTTAATTGTCACCTCCAACAAAAGGATATTAGTTACTTCACAATTTTTTATTAATCAAAAATATAATTTAAAATGTTTAAATATCATTTTTTTTTTTTAATTTCAAAATTTTTGATTAATAAATATTTATTAAAAACTTTATTAAATTTTTTTGTAAATTAAAAATATCAACCTATATTTGACTTACAAAGGATTGCTATAATCCTTGCATTGGCAGGACTAATAATTTAACAAGTAGAAATGGGTTCCAACTGGTTTGCAATGGCCCTTCCTGAATAAGTGTTTCAAACGCACATGCAAGCATGAGTGGTGTTTTTTAATATATAATTAAATAACAATAAATTCAAATAAAATGCTTCTATCTGGTTGGCAGTGACCCTTCCTTAATATATAATTAAATAAAGGCATAGGCAATCACGAGTGGTGTTTTATTTAATATATAATTAAATAACAGTAAATCAAATAAATATTTGAAACGTAGATGCAAGCATCGGTTGTGTTTTATTTAACATATAATTAAATAAACTAGCATACTTTCTAATGTGCGAATGAGAATGTCTAAGTAAATTAAGGAAGATTTTGAAATTGATAAAAATCATAAAAATATTGCAATTAAATTATTTTGTTTCAAAATTTGTCATAAAACATTTATTCTATTTTGAACATTTGTGAATTAAATTATTTTATTTCAAAATTTTCCATAAAAATATTTGATATACACTATATTTATAGATCTCACATCATTTTTATGAACAAATTTAATAAATTGTAATTTAATTATATTTTAAATTTAATTATATTTTAAATTTAATTTAATATATTATTTATTAACAATACAAAGTTATGAAGGAGACATTAGAAATTAAATATAAAAAAAAAAAGAGGAGAAAATGTAAGATTTATGTAAGAAATTAAAAAGATGAAAAAAATATAAGGTTGAACTTTATAAAATATGTTTTATAAATATTTTATATATTAAATTTACTATCGTTTATGTTAAATTTGATGTTTGTTGTATTTGGTATATGCAAGGCTTTTTACATTAGTTTTGGAAGGCTTGAGTTTAGCCATTAAAAATAAACAAAGTGAAGGATTGATTTCAAGCATCAATGTTTCAAGATTAGTTTGAATTATACATCTTCTATTTGCAGATGATCTACTTATCTTGAACAAGGCTTCCTTATCTGAATGGCTGGTGAGAAAAGAATTGTTCGCTATCTTTTGCAGTGCAACTGGATTACAGATTAATAATCAGAAAACTTCTTTCTATCAGTTTGGAGTTCAACAATCATTTCTGGATTCTATAAAACTTGCCTTCACTTTTACTATTAATAATCTTTTTAATGGCTTTAAGTATCTTGGATATATTTTGAAAGATGACAGGTATAGCGCAGAGGACTAGAACTGGTTGTTGTTGAAATATGAGAACAAAATTGATCACTAGTGCAACAACTGGCTTTCTTTGGGTGGTAGACTTGTTTTAGCCAAGGTGGTCTTAGAAAGCCAGTCATTTTACTGGCTGGCCTTGGCTAACATCCCAGCTTTGATTCTTCACCGAATTCGGCAGATTGTATTTAACTTCTTGTGGAACGGGAAAAAAAGGAAAAAGGGATTCCATTTGTGCAACTGGCATCTTATAGCTAAACCAAAGAGATTCAGCGGATGGGGGCTGAGGAATCTCTTTAGCTTCAGTCATGCTATGGCAGTGAACACACTCCGGCGAGCTTTGAAGGTGGATGGACTCTAACACCGAGTTATTAAATCCAAGTATTTTCCATCCTCATCAATTGAGAGCTGGCTTAGATCAGCCTCGGTTTCTCAAGCTTGGGGCTCTCTGACATGGAAACATCTCATCAAATATTTTCATTTGTTAGTGCATGGGCTTACTTGGTGTCCGAGATCAGGTTCCTCAATTCTCATAAGGAAAGATCAAGTCCTTGGGTTGGCATCGTCGTCCATTCTGTCGAATAATTTGATCCAAGTTCTTAATCAGCGTGGTATATACTACCTTTTTCAGGCACACTACTTGCCATGAATGGGTTTGTTTGGACATAATTGGCCTACTTGCTCTAACTTGAACATAGGAGGGACACATGCAGCAGAATGGTAGAATTACAGAAAGATATTCATTACCAATGGAATTCAGTTAACCCAAAGACCAGATGATCTGAATTGGCTTCGATGAGATCGTTCAGGTAGAATTATAATAAAAAATGCTTATGAGGTCATAGAATTGAAGAAACATGCTTATCTAATTAGTGGATGGAAAAAATCACTCTGGACTTGGGATTGTCCTTTAAAACTCAAACTTTTTCGCTGGCTTCTTGTGGAGAATAAATTACTTCTGTGGGATAACTTGCAGCGTAGAGGATCTGAAGGTCTAAGCCTCTGTTCCTTATGTAAGAATAACTCAGAATTGAGCATGCATCTATTTGTTGGCTGCAACTTTACTCGTGGTGTTTGGGACAAGGTATTGTTCTCATTAAAAATCTCGGGTTGGTGGTTGGGCGGTTCCATCTCTGATTTCTTTAAAAACTGGAAACAACATAATTCATGTTTCCCCTCACTACCGGTCATCCTTTGTTGGATTATCTCGCTAGAAAGGAACTTTGTGTTATTTGAGAATGGAACTCCATCTCTCCAGAAGGTAACTTTTTGTATTTTATCATTTCTAGGAGATTTATGCACTGGGAAAAAAATCAAGAAGCCAAGGAGACAGCTTTTGAATCCAGTGGCAAGGGATCCCTTTGGATGGTTTGATGGAGCGACTTCAACAACGGGACTGAACAGTGGTGCGGGAGGGATCATTAAGATTTTAGATCTCAGAACTTATAAATGGTACTTTAATTGTGGATCGGGGACAAATACCAGAGTAGAGTTACTTGGAGCATGGGCACTTCTCACACTAGCTGTCAGGCTGGACATTTCGATGCTTTCAGTGCATGGTGATTCTAAGATAATCATCGACTGGTTATGTGGCAAGGGACATCTACAGGTTTTAAATTTGGAGGGTTGGAAGGATAGAATTCTTAAACTTATAAACCATTTTCACTCCATTTCTTTTCAGCATATTTACCGTGAATTTAATACAACAGCAGACAATTTATCTAAACAGGCTCTTCAACAGGCTCTGAGGAGAATTGGTTACTATCAATGTGGGGGGGAACATGAAGGCCCACATTGTTTCCTTGATCTTTTTTAACTCTATCTTGCATTGTTGGGATATGTATTTTGATGTTCATAGGCGAAGTGGGATTCATCCTTTTGGCCTAAATTTGTCTTGGATTAGAGCTTCCAGGCTGGGCATTTTGATCTTTTGCATAGGCTTGCTGATTTTTGTTTTCCTATAAGATATGTCTTCTCTACCTCAGATGCTTTCGAGCCATTTTTGATGAGGTTTTCATGTAATGAACAATTTATATTTCATATATGAATATAAAGTGAAATTTTTTGTAGAAAAAAAAAGAGGGTTTGTTTAATATAAGATATTTATTGACTTGGTTGTTAATTGGGTATAATTTGAGTGGTTGTGGGATTACCCTCCCCACCTAAATTTGTTAAATTTTACATTAGATATTCTATATTTGATTGTATTTGATTTTAGAAAATTAATTTTATATAATTTGTTAAAATGTATTTTATAATTAAAATTTTCCATTAAAGTTAATTCTCACGAAAAAGTTGTCTTTTTTCCCCAATTTTGTAGTTTGTCTCACATGTTGAATGAAGGTTGTTAAAATTTTAACTTTAGTAGAAAAATTCAATAAGGATTTTGATGGTATTGAGTTTGATTTTTAATAATTTTGATATTAATATTAACATTTCCCACCTATCACATAAAGTAGGAACATTCATTAAAATTCAGAGTATAAATTCCTCTTTGTAGGATGTGTTGTGCATGTGTGTGTGTGTGTGTAAAATAATATTGAAAGACGTGTGTCTTGTGGCGTTTTAGGATAGCTTTTACAACTATAAAATCATCTTCACTTGTGTGTTATACCTTATCGGTTGTGACTTTTGGTCTACCAAGTATACAAGTCTCAACATACCATGATCCTTATGACAATGGGGGAAACCAACTCCCACTAACATAATGGTTAATTGGTTATGAGGTGAGTATGTCTCTTGCACAACCTTCCCCTTCTCCTTTGTGGGATGTGTTGTGTGGGTCCCCTTGTGTGAAACAATAATCAAATATGCTTATCTTGTGACATCTTCAAATAGCTTCTATGACTACAAAATATCCTCTCCACTTGTGTATTATTCCTTATTGGTCATGAGGGTTGGTTTGCAACAACATATAAGTCCCAACGCACCACCACGATCCTTGTGCTAAAGAATACAATGATAAGGGAGTAGTGTCTACAACTAAAATAATGGTAAATTGGTTGTGAGGTTAGTTCGCTTGTTATTAAGTCTTCCCCCTCCTATGTGAAACATATTATGTGAGTGTGTATATGAAATAACAATCAAATTCATTTCTTTTGTAATAACTTCTTCAATTATAAAATCTCCTCTCGTATATATTTTTAAATAAATATGAAATCATCAAATAATAAAGAAGGTACATATTTTCATTAGTTATTTATTATAAGAATAACAATATGGAAGGGGAAAAAATGAACTCTAAGCATAAAACCTTTAAATTCTTTGTTACATCATCAAAAAAATTGTAGAAAACTAATCAACATTTTGGCTCGGAAGTATTTGGAGCAAGGATCAAATTTGAAGAGTGAGACCTCATATTTCAATTTGAAAGGTTGTTTCAGGACTATTTTTTATATTAATGTGTGAAATTTTTTATTCTTGTTAAAAATCTATAAAAAAAAAATGAATGAATGTGTCAAAAATTTTATTCTTTATAAAAAAAATCCAAAAAATAAATAAATAAAATCATTCATTTTAAAACTCTAACATAAATTTATGTGTCAAACTACTTTTGATTAATTTTAAAACCTCCGCTATATATAAATGAAGAATATTACCTAATTAGTGAACCCACTCTCATTGGTATTATATTTATTTATGTTTTTCCTCTTTTTATATTGTTGTGTAACATTGGGCACACAGTAAGCTGCTAAGTAAGTATAACGCTTTATTTAGTGGCATTTATACCATGCTTGCAATTCCCAAAGTATGTTTTGCAAGAAAATTGAAACTTCTTAAGATTTGATAATGTTCATTCCAACTAAGGTTGCAACTCCTAATATTTGTGCCATTCTGATTTTTAAATATTGGATGATATTGAATTGTAAATTTACAGAAGTGTAGAAGTTGTAGATGATTTTCTTTCCGCATCAAGGTGCATTACACATTACCTACATCTATTGACTCTTTTTATGTGTGTAGCATTTCCATGAAGTCTACTTGTTTTTATCAAACCCTCAAAAATAAAAATAAAGCATTTTTTTTCAAGTTTGCTATCAACTTTCCCATGATAGCTAATATGTGGAATTTGTAATCTACCATTTTTATCAAACCTTGAAAAATGAAAAAACAAAAAAGCTATTAGCCAAGCCTTTAATAATTTGTTTCATGGCCAAATTTCTAGCACTATCATTAGGTTGACTTCTTTCATGATCCCTTATGACACAATTGTTCTCTCCATGGCTTGGGTTGGGTTTCCTTTACCTATCTTGAAGACCTCAATGTTCATCCTTAACAGAGAGAAAATGTGACAGTTCCAATAAGGGAGACTTATTCTAAAATAGAGTACACAAAACATGACAATTGCAATGAGAGGTATTATAAAACAGAGTACACATGATAGTAGAATCCTCCGACACTTAAATTATGTCATAACCCCCTCTTAAATGAAAATTACACAAATTTGTGACATTTCCATCTCTTTATCTATTTTCAAACAAAAGGATAATTAGATAAGACAAATTTACTTAATTATCCAGTATCCATTTACTTAGGTTTGCAAAAACAAATTTATCTAATTTTATTTATTTATTTATTTTACTCTCATTCATCATATTTTTTTTAATTCATTATAATTTTTTTGTTTATTTTATAGAATAATACTAATTATTTTTTATTTTATAAATAGAATAATTAATTTTATTTTTGTATTTTAAATTAAATTTTAGTTTATATATGTCTTAAACTTATTTTAATTTAATTTTAATTTTTCTATTTTAAATTAAATTTGAATTTATATTTGTCTAATGAACTTATTTTAATTTTTATAATTTTAATTTTTATAATTTTAATTTAATTTTTATAATTTTATTTTAAATTTAAATAATTTTATTTTATTTTTTTATTTTTTTTTAAATTATTCACACCTTATACTCATATAACTTAAATAAACCTATACCTTTTACTCATATATCTTAAATAAACCTACTTACAAGAATTTATGAAATAATAGGTTGTACCTTCTTGTTGAGTATATCATACCAATCTCACCAACTAACTCCTTGACATAAGTTTTTCCACTCTTCATTGCTTTGCTTGTGATCACACTTATCATTAAAACACGGCTAGAGGGTTAATTCTCACTATGTTCTGAATCTCATTTTGTTTTTCAAGATAGTGTTTATTCTGGTTTTCTGTTTAAGATTGAACAATACCTTCTTATGAATGTGTATCTTTGATGGTAGTTCTTTTTTACCTTTTGTCTCTTGTGGGAGTTGTATGAACTGTGACTATTACTTCCTATTTACAAGCTTATTATCAGTCATGATAAGACTGGGCTTGGCCATGGATGATATTATGTAAAAAATATATATATATCTTAATATAATTTTGAGCTAATTTTCTATTGAAAGAGAGAGAGAGAGAGAGTTAATTTCTTTAGTTAACTCAAATGAAATTTATGTTAGAGATAATGCTCACATTAGTGCTATGTACTAAGTTTGGGATTGGTTTGAGGTTTTGTAGGAGATTGTTGAGATATTCTCTCAACCTCTCCATCTATGTTTGGAGTTAGTTGGATCTCACTCCAACTATATATATATATATATATATATATATATATAGGTATGTATCTGTGTGGAATGCCCATGAAGATGCGATAGCCATTGAAGCTGATTCACTATAAATATGTGTGGGAGTGTGTTTTAAGCGAGTGCAGTTGTTATGTGTTACGTTATTTTTCTGTGTACTATTGCGATCGTCCGCTATGAGAAGAGACGAGGTAAAACGCTGCCCAAATATTTGTTGATCAAACTGTGAGAGCTTAGACACCTGTGCATTCGTTGATCACTGACAGCTGGGTGGAAGAAAAGAGATCTGTCACCTAGGCTCACCTCACGTCTTTAAGATTTGGAAGCTTGCAACCTGCTCATTCGGTAGCAACCAATGACTACTTATGAGATCTGTTGATGGTTGTAGAACATGTTTATTAACAACAGATCTGTTTTGGCATTGATATAGGTGGTTGAAAATGAAATCTCATTTGCCAACATATACATAAAACAATGACTTCCCTTATCTATTTTGCATACATCACACGAATTGGGCGATAATGGGAAGATATTTTGTACTTCAGTGTCATATAAGAATACATGATTAGTTTGAGTATGTCTACAAGTCTGTTAAAAGCTAGACAATCTTGTTGTACTTCGGTGCTTCAAGATCGTCAGTCACAGGTTATCCATGTATATATTATTGTAGGTGTGTTTAAGAAGGTCAAATGTATGATTGTCTGCTAAAAATATCCAGTATTTAGATCACTATCCTATATCATTGTCAAATTTTTCTCTTCGGGGGAATTCAACAGATGGTAGTGTATCCATAGGGTAATTCATTATCGAGATTGTCCTTCAGGAAGTCGAGAAGCGTCGGTTGTACAAAGAACATCAAAGATGGTCGAAAGCAGTTTTATCTGTACTGTATGAAGTGGTAGCTCGAAGATGATGGAAGAGAAAGAGAGTGTCTATGAAGTAAAGAGATGGGTGTAAGTGCGTATGAGGACCAATCAGAAAAAGACAAACGACAAATTTTGTAATTATGATTTCATTATTGTAAGTTTTTTGAATGTAAGCATTAAAAGGGGGTGTTAGAGATAATGCTCACATTAGTGCCATGTACTAAGTTTGGGATTGGTTTGAGGTTTAGTAGGAGATTGTTGAGATATTATTTCAACCTCTTCATCTATGTTTGGAGTTAGTTGGATCTCACTCCAAGTATATATATCTGTGTGTAATAGTGAATAATACAATTTATTATTTCTTTTCAGATGGTTGCTCCTCATTTCTCTATTTATTTATATAAAGATTTGTAGAGCATGACAAATTTTGACAAATTTGATTTATAATAAGAACTTCCAAAATTGGTAAACAAGACAAAGTGTGAGTTTATGTGTATCAATAAAACTAATTATAGAATATTACTTTAAGCTTACCAATAATGATTTATAATAAGAACTTCCAAAATTGGTAAACAAGAAAAAATGTGAGCTTATAAGTATCAATAAAACTAATTATAGAATATTGCTTTAAGCTTACCAATAATGATTTATAATAAGAACTTCCAAAATTGATAAACAACAAAAAA
>JASDQU010370744.1:116878-128218 GCA_032191745.1 Picea mariana | reverse complement strand
TATGATATCACATGAACTTATCATTTATTGATAGATATGTTTTCAAGCTAATGTCAATAGAGTAGGAAGTGGTCGTATCTTGTTTTGTCCACAGACCTCAGCGAGGAGCAAAAGGATTGGAGCGCAACTCGGAGCGTGCAGGGACAAACGTCGATTAAAAGGTACTTCTGTTAACCTCCCTTCTCATGCATTAGTTTAGATAGATTTGAAAGGAAGTCAGTGTCCACGTTAAGCATTTTTCTGTCTAGGGTTAAGGTCAAGCCTTAGAGGTGATCTACCTGTCCGCGGGGAGATTTTCCTACAACAGTGGTGTCTTGGTCAAAATGTAGTGTATTGAATCCGGGAAAACATTGTTATTGCAGCAAAATTATGAGAGAGGTGTCTGGGTCAAAATGTAGTAAAAGATTTGTATTACTACGTAAATTGTATTCATGAAATTACAGATTTGATAATGCATACATTGTGTTACTATGTAAATCGTATTTATGAAGTTACAGATTTGATAACATGAAGTTGTAGTTTTGATTGATAATCAAGTATCACATAGCTTCATTTATAAATTTAATTTCAATATAATTAAATTAACTTCGAAAATTTAATTTCAATATATGTAAATGTTAGGTATATTTGATTTATTTAACATATATTTTAGAAAAATTGTTATTATAAATTATTCTTGGTTAATCTATTTAAGAGCTAAGAGTTACGAGGTTATTAAAAAAAAAAACAAGGTGCTTATGAGTATATTGTTAAATGCATATATTTTATATGATATACTTTACAATTTCTCTTGATAAATGGAAAAATATTAAATGATGTTTTCTGTTATACTAGACGGAAAAATTTTAAAATGATTTTTTTTTTTTAAATTATGTACTAATAAATAATAAATGAAAAAATTAATTACAAAATTGATAATAATTTACATTTTACATATCACTTGTTAAAATATATTAAAATAAAATAATAACAAAATTGATAATAATTTACATTTTACATATCACTTATTAAAATAAAATAATAATAATTTTTAAATTTTTATATCATAAATTAAAATTTCCAAATAGTAAATAAAATAATCAATTTAAAAGAATAAATTTCAATTAATATTTATATGTATATATAATAATATTTAGATCTAGAGGGGTAGAGTATGTATACAAACAAAGGGGTCTTGTACACCAATTTGGTGTCTGGCTTGGGGGTGACCTTAAAAATAGATTATTATTATTATTATAAAAAAATTAATTATAAATTAGAATTTACATGCAATAATAATTATAATATACACATACTATAATTGCAAAATAACCACAAATAAGAGACAATAAGATGAAATATGTAAAGATACATTTGTATATTGATAATGTGAGGAAAAATATATTGTTTCCTTACCTCTTAAGGTGGGATGACCTTTTAGTGAGAGTGAGTAGAGCTCTAAATGCACAACACAAACGTTTTCCTGATGATGGACCACACTAGTTTCTTCTAAAACGTCGAAAATCAAAAAACTTATGCGATAAATCCGAAAGAACTTTCTGATCAAAACAATGGTCGCAAAAGCCTTAGAACAGAAATACAAGACAAACATTCAAGAGTCTCCTACCTCTTTCAATAGCTTTTCCATAGAAAAAACCCTAATTACTTGTAGTCCCTTCACTAATGGGTGCCAATTACTTAGTGGGCCTTATAAAGTGGACCCCTTTACATTAAATAACTATCGTCCAATGGGCCTTATTCAAATAGGATGGTTGAATACAACAATTTATTAACTCCTAGGTAGCCTAAATTAGGGAAGTTAGGGTACGACCCTAACATGCCCTCCCCCTTCGAAAGCAATGTTGTTCTCAAGGATGAAGATAAGGAGATTGTTGCAAGATTATGGATAGTTCCCATGTGTCATATTCTGGTTGGATGTCTTCATTGATCAATACTTCATTGATCACACATTGGTGCAATTGACACTCTGTGGTATCCAATATTGCTTTTGGATGAAGCTAAATGGATCCTTCTTCATCAAGTTTCAGTAAGTTGGTTTTCACCTTACACTTTGATCACATGACCTTATTTAGACAAGATACATGAAATACTAGATGAATCTTGGAGCAGGTTGGAAAAGCTAGTTTATAGGCCACTTGTCCAATGCGTCGAATGATCTAATAGGGTCCATAGAACTTGGGTGCTAATTTATTAGGTGTTTTTTATTCAGTCAATGATGTTTGTTATAAGGTTGAAAGTGAAGAAACACTTGATCCCCTGCTGCAAAAATGTCTGGAGATATTTTGGTATGCTTGTTGCTTCATTCTATTTTGAGTCATAACCACATTGTCCTTAAGTATGTGGAGAATGGCTCATCTCGTATGGAGTGTGTGATCCATTCCTTGAACCTTGGAAGCACCTAGTAAATATGAAGTGATCGATAATGGTTTTCAACCATAAACTACTTCATATGGGGTTAATTTGGTAGCTCCATCATAAGAGGTATTGTACCACCATTTTGTGAGAGGAATCCATTGTTCCCATTGCTGTGTTTTTACCGAGACAAAACATCTCAAATAAATTTCTAGGCACTTGTTGACCACTTTAGTTTGACCATCTATTTGGGGGTGATATGCAATACTCAATTTTAGTTGGGTAACATGTAGTTGAAGCAACTCATGTCAACATTTTCTAATGAAGGTAGGGTCCTGATCCAATACAATATAAGTGGGAATGCCATGTGATTTAAAAATATAATCAAAGAAGACTTGGGAATCTAAGGAGGGAATGAATGGATGTGGTAGGGCACAAAAATGAACATATTTGGAGAGATGGTCGACTACCACCATGATCATGAATTTGTTTCCCGCCCTCGAAAGTCCCACCATAAAATCAATAGCGATGCCAACCCATATGTTTGTTGGGATCGGTAGCAGTTGCAATGCCCTTGGTTTCATTATTATCTCCCCTTTGTTTCTTTGGCAGGGGTCATAGGTTGTCACAAATCTTGGATCTCATTTTTCATCCCCTCCCAAAAGAATGAGCACTTAGTTCGTTCATATGTTTTATGAAATCCAAAGTGATTAGTTGTAGGTGATGAATGAAATTCCTCCAAGAATATTTGTTTTAAGGAAGAATTATTTACTAGAACAATGCATCATTTATATTGAAATGTGTCTAGTTGCCATGTATACGCCTTAGGAGGGTTGGAAAATTATCGAAGATTGTGGATAAGTTGAATGATAGTGTCATTTTCTAACCATTATTTGTGGGCTTCCTTGAAAGCTAATGTGGAATGGGTAAATATAAGGAGAAGTGGAATCCATTCTCCTCAAATCGTTGAGATAAGGCATCATCTACCACATTTTCTTTACCTTTCTTGTGCATAATCTCATGGTCATAACCTAGTAGTTTGGTGGTACACTTGTCTTACTTTGGTGAGGATAACCTTTGTTCAAGAAAGTAATTTAAACTATGATGGTCAGTCTTGATCTGAAAATGCCATCCGATGAAGTGTGGGATTTGGGTCTCTATTGCATGTAGGATGGCCATCATCTCTTTCTCATATCTCGATTTACCCAAATTTTTGTTACATAATTGCTTACTAGTGAATTCCAAAGGGCACCCTTCTTGCATCAATATCGATCCAAGACCTCTACTCGAGGCATCACATTCTAAGACAAAAGTCCTAGTAAAATTTGGCACAACTAATATTGGATTTGTGCACATGGAATCATTTAAAGATGAGAAGGCTTGTTCAACAACCTCATTCCAAACAAAGGAATTTTTTTTTAGTAGCAAAAGGTTAAGGGGGAGATTTTTTTTTCAGAAACTTCTTGTAATAGCATGTAAGTCCTAAGAATCTTATTGAATGACAAACCACTTTGTTATTTAAGATGTAGAACACATTTCTAGCGTGAAAAAATTTCTACCAAAATTTAGAGGCATGTTGGCTTAGGAAAGACCTTTGATACCACTTGAATGTTCCTTAACCCTTGAAAATTAAAACACAACTAGGTATACAGAGAATATAGTCGCATATTAATCAGATCAAAGAGACAATAAGATGAAATATGTAAATATACCCTTGTATATTGATAACGTGAAGCATAATACAATGTTCACTTGCCTCTTAAGGTGGGGTGACCTTTCATTGAGCAAAGATCCAAATACACAACACAAGAAAAGCATTTCATAGTCTCATGTGTCTTTAAACAACTTTTCCATAGAAAAAACCCTAAATTCTTGTGGTCCCTTCACTAATGGGTACCAACTACCTAGTGAGCCTTATAAATTAGACTCTTTTACATTAAACAACTATCCACTATCATGCAATGGGAATTATTCAAATAGGATCGCCACATACAATAAGTAACTAACTCCTAGGTTGACTAAAGTAAGGAGGTTAGTGTAGGACCCTAACAACATCGAACTCAATGATGAACAATCCACCAATGAAACTTTAGGTTACATCACCAACTGGGATGCTTTGTGCCAAACCTTGGGAAGGTGTTTTTTTTCATCCAAGTTGTTTTTCAAACTTAATGTGTATGTGGTTGTAGCCACACTGAGATCATGATCAAAGTGTAAAACAATATATAGAGGTATTCACCAAGCTTTGACTCCAACTCGGATTCTAAATAGGTACTTGTGCTTAAATTTAATTTTGGTTTGCTAAATATTTTTTGTAATGAAGAAGTTTCATTTGAGAATACCACATTATACCAAGCTTTTATTTCTACCCTTGCCATGAAACATAAATTATACAACCACCCTAATTTCATTCCCTTTCATAACCCTAACCCTAACCCTCACCCTAACACTCATGCCCTCCTTCCCACAACTTCTTATGCCCCTTCCATACCCCCTCCAACACATCCTTCTAATCTCCTTGGAAATAACACTATTCTCATCCTCCACGATGGTGTCACTATGATAAATTTAGAACCACGACGTTGCATATTGCATATTATTATAGCATCAAGCCATATCCAAAGCATTATACACTAATGAGCAAGTGCTGGAATATTTTGAGGTGCTTCCATCCCTTGATCCTTATTTTCAACCTTAGATCACACCTCTTCCCAATCACACTACAATAGATTGATTCTTACTCTTCATGACCAAGGAACACTCTACACTATCTTTATATCTCCTTTTTTCTCACAATTGTCAAATCAAGGATCAATTCGCCACTGTGATCCTCAACAATGGAATCCAAAAGAACCTTATTTCCTATAATTTTGTCAAGTGTCTTCACCTTCCCACTACCACACATTCCTCTACTTATCACATGTCTCTGCCCTTGATTTCTTTGATTTACTCTTGGGAATCTCATGCCAACAACACTAAAACACCTTATACTAGTGTCTATTGCAACACTTATAACTTCTTTGAAGATGGAAAAACCTATGAACACACCACTGTTGCAATGCCTCTACCCCACCCTGTCACAACCTAGAAACACATTTTCATGACTCTTGGATTACCCCCATTCCCACCGACTCTCCTTTTTCTCTCTCTCCATCCCTCTACCTCACACCGTTCTTCTCCAAGTGCTTTTAGAAACTATAATAACAAGATCTACATCATCTATACTAGATTCTACATTGCAAAATTCTTTGGTACCAAATAATGGGATTCACCAACACCAACACCCTATCACTACACACTTATACATCATAGTTACTTTGGCTATTGTTTCTCATCAACTACAGTTTTTATCTCATTACAAACTACCTCTTCCAGGCCTTTAGAAATACAATAATATGGATAGTAATACAACTCTTCTTTATGCATAAGAAACAAATCCTTATCCTCAACATTTTATTTCTATGTCCACTCAATCAGATCTTTCCTACTTCCCCACTACCCCTCTAAATATATCTACAATTCTTCCTAGATCCATTTTGCACCCTTTAGTGCAACATAGTCATGGACACACATTTTCTCTTCATATTTATACTCCACAAGTCTTTATTTACATCCCCGTTGGTGATCCATTGGCATCTGCAACTTATCCCATATCAATTTTGAGCTATTATTTTTGGAGTTCACTTGTTCTTTACAACTTAGGAGAAACATGCCAATTAACTTTTGTATCACATCACATGCACCTTCTATAGAAATGCTTAGATCCCTCATCATAGAAAAACAATGGTCATCCATTTTCTCTTATTATTCCACCAAAACTAATCCACAACACCACTACCACTCCAACAGACACTCACACATAAACTGGATCCATTCCACACTAATCAAGATAAGCTACACACATCCTAATTGATATGCTTTCTCATCAGTGCATCCATGCACCTAATACCACAAGTCTCCCAGGTGCTATGTAGGATGCATGGTTTTTCAAATGGGGTAGCAAGCTAAGTGGGCTTGATTGTGGGGAAAACTCCATAGTTAAGTGTGCTTGAGTTAGAGGAGTCTTGGGATGGGTGACCTCCCAAGAAGTCCTAGTTACCAAGTGGAAGCCCTGGAGGTGATGATTGATGCTATGCAATTTATTTTGTTAGTTTCAATTCCACTTCTTTACCTCTTTGAGAATCACCCGATGCAATGAGTGCTAACTAGAATATTCAGAATCATGTGAAATTGGTTAGTTGCAACTAATACCGATGGATATGGATCATAGATTATTGACTTACTCTACACAGATAATCTTGAAAATTACATCCCTATATATTTTTTCTCACTCATACTTGCCTCGAGGAGCATAAGTATTTCTTGACCTCGCTACATGGTAAACATTCTCTTTCATATTGGATTTGCATGCCACCTTCCCTTCTACACCATAGGCAACACGTTTGGGTCCTTATGTAGTTACTCATTGCTTCCACACAAGAGGAAGTAAGTTTGACTACTCCAATTGTGCATTCTCCTCTTAGTGGAAATGTTGATAATCGAAAATTATTTGTTGCACATACATCATCAACTTATGTACATTTCACCGACATCCATATTTCCTTTAATGTGCTTACACTATCTCTCATGTGTATATATCTCAGTCCACTTCCCTCAACTTTCCACTTAATTTATGGGATGATGTTTCTCTCTTGGGAAGACCTCTCTCTACACAATTGCAATATCATTATTGTAGAACAACATTTCACTCCTAGAGTCCACATTGTTCCAACATGAGTATATCTTCACAACAATCATTTAGCATCTGACAATAGCACTACTCTCCATACAATGCCACCTCTTCTTTCAATACACTTCTCAACATGGACAGTTGTTCCATTCAGTCATTTTCCTCTCCCTAGAGCTATTCATAAGTTGGGAGGAAAACAAGGGTGCTTTTAATCTAAACCAAGAGGAACTGATTTGAAACATGGGTGCATCCTCAACAAGCACACCCCTCCAGGAAGGCACGCCCTCTCTTGACAATGCATTCCTAAATAAATCTAGCAGAGTTGGTTAGAGTAGTTGCATCTTTCAACCCTCGAGTTGTGTGCATTGTATTCCTTAGCATTTTTTTCAACCTTCAAGCTACACACATCTACATTATTTATCATTTTCTTCAATCCTTCAAGCTACGTGCATTTAATTTATTTTTTATTTACATTGGGAAGCTAGTTTGTGGGCCCTTTGTTATACTATAAAAGAATCATTTAGCCAGATGAATAAAGTATGCAACCTATTCTAGTCTCTTCTATTTTTTGGGATTTTATTGTTATATTTGGGTTTCCTTTTACATCAAATGCAATGCTCCTCTCTTGATCTCTGTGTTCAATTCTCAAGCACCTTTGTGCATTATTAATTGTAGTAGTGAATTAGATATATAAATAAACATTATATATATATAAAAAATCATCTAATTATCTCAACTAACATTAAGGTTGAACCATTAACTTTATTTCAAGGTCTTTCTATTTTTTTGGTAAAGGGGCTTGTAAAGTTTCTGTAGTGAGGAACTTATTAATTATTATCTTCTCCCTCATAGAAATCACCCTCTAAACAACTTCAAGATTTGTTGACTTGTACAAAGGATTCTTTGAGTCACTCAAGAATTTGAGGTGATTGAACATTTGAACCAAGTTCTTTGTGGGGAAAACAAACTCGCTAATGTACAAGACAATTGTGGAGCTCAATTAGTAGAAGGTGTTTGTGAGGTAAATGGGGGGCACTCCCCCATGCCCTTAATATTTTTGTATTTGATTCACCTTATACTTATCCCTCCATGCATCGATGATGGAATGGTGAGTTATTATATCTAAGCATTTCTCCATCAATTATTGTCATATCTCATAGGTGTGAGCTTTAATGAAGTGTACAATGGCAGAGTTCAAGAATAAATGAGGGTTTCGACGACTTATACCTTGGTAATCACATGATTTGTTAGTCTTAAATGTATATTATGGATTCATTTTTTATTGTTGGTAATTTAGGAGGTAACATAGCTAGTTTGGCTCGCTCCGACGGAATGAAGCGAGACAGAACAAACGCGGATGGGGCCTAAACCCTAGCCGCCTCCGCTCTGGGTTTTCGACTGCAGGCACGCAGATCTTCTGTAGCAGCCGAGCTTTCTGCATACAGGGCCGCGGATTTTTCAGAGCGTCCCTCTCGCCTACGTTTTTTTGAGCAGCAGTTGTGCCTCTGCATTTGCTCCTTCCTCTTGTTTGTTGGTGGTCGGCGCCCTACTACGATGGCCCCGAATCCGATTGTCGAGATGGAAGAAGATCCTCTGGAAGCATTCAAAGGGTTAGTCCGCTCGGCAGGACCTAAACCCAAGCCTTCTCTCTCGTCTAAGTTTGTTAAGAAGATGGAGGAGATCCCTTCGCTGGAGCTATCCCCAGAGGAGTCGTGCAATCTTGCCCTCTTTCTAGCAGAAAAGGCCCTCATCGGAAAGTTCACGGGGTTATGGCCCAGCCCCAAAACGATGGAGGCATGGATGGATGATCGTTGGAAGTCGTTGATACAGGGAAAAGTCTCTTTGTGCGCAATAGGCAGGGGCTTTTTTGTCTTCAGTTTCTCGAGGACAGAGGATCGGGATCTAGTTTTCAGATATGGACCCTATTTCATGGGGGTGAGAGGGCTGTTCTTAGCCCCCTGGACCCCTGACTTCAATCCCGGAGCCGAGATCACCATAGCCCCTGTTTGGGTTAGGCTGCCTCATCTTCCCTTGCATCTCTGGGGGAAAAGCTCTCTGGAGGACATTGGAAATAAGATTGGGCGTTTCCTGGACAGTGTGGATCTGAAAGGGGATCAGTATACCTACGCTCGAATTTGTGTTGAGGTAAACCTCGAGAAAGGCCTTCCGGAAGCCATTAAGCTCTCCCTGGGGGAATGGTGCCATATCCAAGAGCTGGACTATGAGCAGATTCCTTTTAAGTGCCTCTGGTGCCATGCTTACGGTCATTTCGCAAAAAGCTGCCCCAAAGCCTCTGAGGAGCCGGGACCAGTCAAAGAAGATGACTTTCAGCCAATATCTAACCGACGAAGACAGCCAAGGCGAAAGGATCCACTACCCCAGGCTCCGAAGGCCACTCATTCAGCAGAGGCAACTCTAGAAAACAAAAACAGCTTTGATGCGCTGCAGAAAGATGAAGCCCTCGATCCCGAAACAACAACAGTTAAAGGAAATCCGCTAGCAGACGAAAGCCTTTCGGATTCCACCCCCCTAGTAGCAGCGAGAGAAACTAGGGCCTCAGGTCCGGAGCCCTCTGCCCCTGCAAGTCTGGTTGTTTCAGTCCCCTCTAGCGGCACTGTGGAAACTTCTGAAACTGAAGACATTTCAGTTCCGTCTCCACCCCTTACCCGAGGGCGAAAGACCAACAAAGCGCGCAGAGAAAAGGAGGCGGCCTCCAACATTTCTTTAGGTTCTCAGAAAATGTTGGATCCCTTTTTAAAGGGGAAAATTTCACCCTCCTCGGTTTAATGCTCTGCTTCTGTCTCCTACTGTGCTCACAGTTTGTGAGAATTTATTCATGTATGCATTTTTTGTCATTTTCTCGAATTAGCTCAAGAAGAAAATGGGATTGGACTCCCAAGACATTCACAAAAAGGTTGGCAGCACTATTAGAGGTCACCAACCTTCTTCAGATTTGTAACTCTTTGATTCTGGCTTGCCAGAAAGCCGCTTAATACAATCTAACCATTCTTGTCAAAAAAAAAAAAAACATACCTAGTTTGGCTCGGGAGCTCTGCTAGGCTCAACAACAATTGGTTTTGATTCTCTTATCATCGAAAAAAATAGTAGTTTCAAATTGGAATGGTGGTTATCAACCTTCCATGAATATGGTATATCTTTTCTCCTTAATGCATTTGGTGTCAGGATCTTGAATCTATGTTCTCTATTCTTTGGTGCATTTGGTCTCTAGTTTGATGGATTGGTTGTTGATGGCAATTTCTATTTGGTGTCTGGTCCATGAGTTCATGTTCGTGATTCCTCATGCGAGGCTTGGGTTTCTCTTGCTGGCCATCAAAGCAGTTGTGAGTTGCAGTTTGGGTTGGTTACTTTGGGGGGTTCTATGTCATACCAGTCTTTGGTAATCAATGATCTTGTGATGGCACACTACCATTACATACTATGTTTTTGTGTGATGCATAAGCTTGAATATTTGAAGTGTGGGATGAAAAAATGTGAAAGAGTGATCGAAAAAGCATAACACAATGTGATGAACTAGACTCTATGTTGGATCGGGTGGAAAAATGAATCTGCCCAGAATGTCCAAAAGGAAAATAATGCTAGGGATGGGTACAATCAACACAACCAAGCACATTCTAAAGCTTCATGAATGGGAAAAGGAGGTGGATTATTTCATGGGGGTTAACATAGGGAAACACACAAAACTCAGTGTGTCAGTTCAATCTTTATAGTTGTTGGTTGGAGGGATAATACCCCACCTTTAACTCCCTTTGAAATTGTATCAAATCTTGTTGAGGACTCCGATTTATCAAATGAATGCGATCACTCCTTGGCCTCATAGGATAACTGGGATACACACCATCCTCTGAAATAGGAATACTGCATAGATGCCCTCAACCTTGCAATTGACATTGAAAAAGGGAAGCAATTGGATGAACCTTAAGATACACTACATGCTAAAGCCCACCTCAAGCATGGAAATTAATATTTTCTATTTTTTTTTCTAATGTTTTATCTTATATATTTTTTTCGCTTAATATCTATATAAAGTATTATGTGTGAAAAGCTTAAAAAATGCAAAAAGAAAAACAAATTCAATAATTTTTTGACAAAATAAACTACATTAAAATATTTAATCACAACATCATTTATCATATTTTATATTTCTTATATTGCAAAGTTGTCACACACACACACACACACACACACACACACACACACACACAGATATATATATATATATATATATATATATATATATA